>JABFPM010001939.1:0-18191 GCA_022817325.1 Idris sp. 1 HC-2018
ACGTTAAATTTTGTTTAAAAATCTGCAATTGCATTATTGAAAAATTGTGTAACTTTTAAAACTGTTTGTTTTGTGTTTTAGAATAATAAAGTATTTTTTTATCAAAAATAAAAAAAATTTCTTCATTACTCCAAATCAACAAAATCAGTTTAAAAAAATGATCAATGACAAATTATTACTAATTTTCTAATTTCATTAACTGTTTTGTGTACCGGATCAATATCAACCTTTTCGAAGGTTTTTTCATCAGCTAACATTATTAACTTTATTTTTATAATTAAACATTTTTATTGCAACAGTTTTATTACCTTTGTCTGCTAAAGTTAATAAAATATCCTTTTGTTTTAAACATTTGTTGGTTGATTCAATGTTATTTTTTAATGTTTTTAGATGGTGTTCAACATGTTTTTCTTTTTTATTTTTTTCCAAAATACATTCTTCAACTACGATATTATGGATGTCATCATGTTTGTCAGTTGGTATTCTGTAAATAATATTTTCAACATTGTTCATTATTTCATCTCTATCTTTTTGTTCAAATTTACCTTTGCTAATACTAAATTTGGGACCTAAGGCTGTTTACCTTTTCTATATGTAGTGGCAAATTTATATCTGTCAAGTTTTCGAATCAATTTTTGTAATAATTCAAAGACAACTTAATTTTGATAATGAAAAAACTTGATGTGCCACCTTTCTCATTACCCTTAAATTTTGCTGCCAACTTTTATACATCTCATCAAAGCCCAAATTCCATTCATCTTTTATCTTTCATCTCTATCCATTATGCCCCTCGTATCTATTCATCCCATTACATTTTATCTGCACAAATAGGCGGTTCGAAAATTTTTGTTTCGACTTTTGTTGCACATCTCACGTCGCAAAAGCAGGTCGTGAGACTTTTCGTCGGTCCTTGTTGGGTACCGTAACGGCACTCGTATGTCTTGTTCAGCAGCACCGAATATACAAGCCGTGTGTATATAAAAGCAGCCAACACGGATGCGCGCACGTACGCTCTCTATCTCTCTCTCTCTCTCTGGCACGGTGGCAGCGACTCCTTGCCGGCGGACTCCGCTGTTTAGTTGAGTTCGACACGCCGTCGGGCTCGCGAGCGAGCGAGACAGTGCCGAATCCGCGCGCGACGTCCGCGCCCGTTTCGTTTTTAATCCGCACACGCGCGGCCGACACACACACCACGAGTGACAATTTTGGCCGGCATCTTAACGCCGCAACGCTTTTCCCGTTTTTTTTCTTTCTTTTTGCAAATTTTTTGTTGTTGTGCAAAAAACACGTGCGCGAGATATCACAATTTTGCAGCGACAATTTGTATTTGTTAATTGTATTGTCGCGACTACGTGAGTCAAAGTAACGGATCGGCCTGTGCAAGCTGACACATTTCAACGAAATTTGGTACGATTTTTGTTTGTTATCGCAATTTTGACAGAGGAATCATGCATTTTTCTTTTTAACAAATTGTTTAGCTTTAAAGGGACATTTGACAGTTGGAGCAAAAAAGTTGCTCATTTTTGAGATTGTTTTTTTGAGCTGTAAAAATTGTGACAGAAAATTTGTTGACAGAAATTACAGTTTTTTTAAACATAAATTTGATTATTTTATTCTGATACAATTGTGAATGTTTACTGTTTTTGGCAGAATGTTTTTTTTCTTTTTTTAAATATTTTTGCAGTATAAAATTGTACTGAAACGGTTTGTAAATTTTATAATATACTTACTGTGGGATTTAAAATGAAAGTGTCAGTGCAAACATTGTATGGTAATTTGGAGCGACAATTTTTTCTTCTATTTAAGGAGTTGTGTATTACATCAGCGAATATGAGACCCACGAAATTATATAATGCTTTAAAAAAATTATAATCAAAGAACGGGGAAGTCCTTAAATTGCTAAGACAATTGTGTCATTAGCACTTATTGCGAAATTAGCAACTGGAAATTCAAGGATTATTACAATAACAATGCAAACTCAAACAATGAAGCCACTTGGACAAACATACAATGAAATTTTAGTCACATTGTTTCTTTAGAAAATATGAAAGTGATTATTAAACTTTGAATTATTTTTGAAAACTAACGACAAATCAATTTCAAAATTAGTGATAACAGAAAGTATTATCTAACTCAATTTATAAAACATAAAAAAGTTGTCTCTTAAAATAGTTGATACAACTTTTTTGTCTCAAAAAAAAAGAAAAACAAATCCCTCGCACGCTCCAAAAACTATTCAGAAATAGCCTAAGGTGTTGAAAATGTAAATTGTAATATAATTATAAAAAATAAACAGACATTTCAGTAACCTCATTTATGTTTCCACTGTAGTTCCAAAGTTGATCTATATTAAGACCCAAATCGTCAACATTAATAGAAATAAAGTTTCTTCTCACTCGAATTTAGTTTAAACAGTGAAAATTAATTAAAACTTTTCTTTAAAATATCTCGAACTGACGAAAAACAAAAAGTAAAATATTTCCTATTTTTTCAAACTGCTATACTTTTGATGTATAAAATTAATTGTGATTATTTTTTGTTCACAGATCCTGGTCATCACGAAAATTGAGCTTTGATTATAATTATTCCAGCATATGTTAGTGACAAAAAATTTATGGCCTGAAGAAATTTATAAAATGAAAATGTACCAGTAAAATGTGATGTCAACTGTGCAATATCCAAAATATCTGCTTGTTTTCTAATTTGAAGCAGACGCAAAACAAATATATTATCAAAGTAAAATAAAATTATTCTAAGAGATATATATATATATATATGACAAGCTTTTGATATTGATTACGCTTATTCGCTGAGCTATCCTATTCTCTGATTTAAATTTAAATCAGTACATTTGATGCCGCTTTATCATACAATTATAACGCTAAGAGAAGATAAAAAGAAAAGAATTAATATACATATAAATATATATTATATATTTAAATAAAATATTCTTTATATATATAACGCACAAGGAATTTCTGGCTTCATTGAGTGAGTGTATTGTATTGGTGTACAAGTGTTATTTATTTTTGTTCAAGTGATATAATTATTTAATCATCGTGAGTGCCTTATATTGATAAAATACATATATATATACATATATATTCTGAGATAGAAGAGGACAAATGGCTTGCATTAAGGTACCGAGATCGGTTTGCGGATCAAACGATGACGTCAAATTGGAATCTGCTCGGAACATCATTCAGGTAAAAAAAATATCAATTAATTGTTATCAATTTAATTGAGCAATATTTTATCAATGAAGTTCTACTTATAAAGTACACTTGATGATGTCTTATTTTATATATTTATCATTTAATTTATTTTAGCAAAGATAATGTCAGTTTTGAAACGATGATAATTTAATTTACTTGATTGATAATTTGTAGATACATTGAAAAAATTGTATTATTGGGTTAGAATTGTTAGAAATTAATGCGGAACATTTTTTGCCTACTTCTAATATAGATAAGAAGGTCAGTTGAATTAAGACTCTATAAGAGTTAGGCCATTTTTTTATTGAAATTAAGCATTAAAATGGTTTTTATTCCATTGTACGTTTCAAGACTTAAATTAAAAGTTGAATTAAATATTATTATAATAATATAATATTATGTGTACATTACTGTGTACATTTATTTCGTAATAGTTGTTGATTTATATTTTTCAAAGTACATTATTATCATTTTTCAATCATATAATTGAAAAATTATATCTGCAAGGAGTAATAATAATGGCGTTTTCAAATAACACCAATATGCATTTATGATAAATTACTGTTGGGCCAAACATTGCACACCTTTATAGGTCATGAGATGAAAAAGACCTTCAATGGTTAATGCAAGATTTACGAATGTAAAATAAGAAACAGTTGAATTCATCTTTAAACATTTTAAAACTGTACAATTGAATGAAAAAATAAACTTTTTAAATAAACTTATAAATTTTAATTCTTAAATTAAAATATATCTAATTAAATCATATTCAAATTAATTTTGTACTAAACATCCTATAAAATTGTAAACGATTAAATAAATTGCAACGAGTAAATAAATTATTCTAATAAAAGAAGTTGAATTTAATTTGAAAAAAAATTTTATTGTTTCAGGTGTATACTGATTGGGCAAATCACTACCTCGAACGTGGTGGTTATAAACGAAGAGTATCAACTCTTCAAACGGATCTTTGCGATGGAGTTTTATTGGCTGATTTGGTTGAAGCCGTTAGTTAGTATCTTTTTATAATACTAATGTGTCTCAGAAATTCAATGAAAACTAGGACACCTCATAAAATTGTTCTCTTTTAAAATTATTATAATGTGATACTTTTTAAACAAACAATTTAATATTTCAACTTTTCTGCAATTAAAATAATATTTTACAACATGCGATGCTCTGCAAATAATTGCCCAGCAACAAATTTAAAAAAGCATCTGTTTCCAAATTATTCAGTTTTTACAGTTTCATTCGGAAAATTAAAAAAGAATGAGATATTTATTATAGTTTTCCAGACTGGAAACACTTTTGAACACAATAATTATTATATTACAAGTCGTAATTATGCAAAGATATAATAATTACAAGTTGCTGTTAAGCCGGGCAATATCACGGTCTAATTATACACCGTTTTAAATATTTTTAAACTCAATAAAATATTTAAATCATACAAAAATGTATTAAATACTATTGAAGTAACTTATTTATTAAAAATATTTTTTTGCAGCTAACCAAAAAGTAATTGACATCAATCGAAAGCCGAAAAACCTCCAGCAAATGGTAAGTCTTTTATTGTTAAAATTACATCCTTACGTAACATAGAACAAAAAAATTTTGCACAATGACACAGTAAACTGAAAAAATTGCGAATGTCTACACATAAATAAGAAAAAAACAGTCTTTTTTTGCAAAGCAATTTCACTTTCCTGTTTAGAATAGTTTTTGCTCTAATTAAGTACAGTCATAATCTTTTTTTTAATGGCGTGTCTTATGTAATAAAAGAAACACTTAAAATTATACTGCTTGTATAATTCTAAGGAAAACGTCTATTTGATGAAACATACATATATGTGTCGCATCATCCGCTTTGATGAAAAAACCGGAACCCTTATTTATACAGCACCTAACATATAAAGTAATTCGAAAAGGGAAAGGAAATTCTCATATACTTTATGTATATCATATAAACTCGCTGAGTTTGGCGGTTTTATTACTTCTAAAGTAAACTATCGCGAAGCTGATGATTGCTTTGAAAAGATTAGCAACTGCTTCGCGATATTTTGGCTTCTGTCTTAAGCTTCAAGTTGGAGTTTATGTGACAAAATTTATTTCGATTTTTTTATCATATTTTTATATTTTAAGGAGTTGGTCATTTAAAAAAGAGGGTATTTTTAAGTGCCATTCAACTTAGTTTCTGTCTCACTTGTTTGTCTTTCTCACTCTTTGAGAAATGTTACATGCCGTTTTATGAATGGCATGCGACGTTTGGCTATATCCATCTTTTTCTTATCGACTTTACTCCTTCTGTGTGCAGATGTCCAAATTATCGATTTCTCACTCGAACATGTAACAGATGTAAACATTTTATTTTCGGGAGATTTAAATCTTCACTTGTGATCTAGAAATTTAATTAAATTGCTGAATCATTTAAGTTCAATCATTCGCTTTAATGAGATTAAAAGATCAAAATTTGATTTTGAAAGTGAAATCATTTTTGTATTAAGTATTTAACTATTTTTTATTTGTTAATATTGAAGTTATAATTTTGTTAAATTTTTTTGAAATTGTCATCTATGAATCTGTTTTATATAAAATTACTTTTTTATAATTGTAGGTAAATGTTTACTAAGAAATGTGAGTGTTGTTTGATTGCTTTCAATTCATTTTACATTAAAACTGACCTGATTGCTGAATATTGACACAATCGACTTTTCTATTTGGGTGTGGCCACCTAAATAATGGCTATATTGCCGAACTTGAGTTAAAGATATCTAAACAATCTCAAAGTTTACCCGAGGGTGTTTGAACATTACCCGAGACATTACCAAATTACATCTGCAAAACTTAAATATTTCCTCAAGATAAGGCAAGAATTTCGGAAATGATCATTAAACAAAAATTACAATATACAAATCTCTTCAAATAAAGTTAAAAAAAGTATATCTTAAGATTTTGATTTAATTTTTGCTAAATTTGTGAAACACAGGAAATCCCATTTTCATAAAATTAGAATAAAAAAAATTTTTTTTATTAAATAAGTTGTCTTATAGGATCAACCAAATATATCAAAAATATATAATATAAAAAATAGACAAGCGTTAAAAATAGATTTTAGGGTTTAAGGCAGACGTAGCCAAAACAAGATAAGAGAAGTCATTAAAAAAACTAACAAAATAATGTAAACTGCATTCTTTTTTGAATTTCTCATATCATAGTAGAAATAAAATGCAATTTTTGCAGACATACACTTTTTAGGAAAATGTATTTCGGTCCTTAAATTTTCAAGGAATTGCTTTTATACTATATATAAATAGATACAAGAGCAAATGTAACTTTCTTTCGCAAAGCAATATTTTTCTGTATTATTATGAGACTAAGCAACTCTAGTTTAAAAAAATGCGAATGATAAGGGAAATAAAACTCTTGAAAATTGACTCAATAATCTTAATTAAAATGCTCTTTATAAATTTTTCAACAATTTGCTGAAATAAAAATGCAAAGGTTTGAACTTTGTTTGACATACTTTGACTTAAGAAATAAACTAAGTAGAGATAAGTATCTTACACATCATTTCAAAGCTTATTGTGTAAGCTTTTCCAGACGCCACTTCAAACATTTCAGTGTGAAATCGAATAACGAAGACATAAGACTTCAAAGTTGAGCTTAATATTTGTACTTATATACTTAGTTTATTTAGTTTATGATGTATATATACATTTAGGATTTTGTGCTTTCAGATTTTACGAGTAAATAAAATTAACAAAACATTTAATCTATTTTATGTTTTAATTAAAAAAAATTGTAATTAAAATTCAAATTCAAAAGTATTTAAAACTTAGATTTTTGGTGTTCCAAGATCTTATAAGTGAAATGAAATATTTTAATTAAAAAAAGTTCATTTCTTTTTATTTTATTTCTTATTATAAAAAATTCTAATTTTGAATTTGTCTTGTTTCATGTTTTACGTCAGACTGAAAACGTAACTCTATGCATCAGCGCCCTGAGGATACTCGGAGCTGATGTTGGTGCTGTGAATCCTGGAGAATTGGCTGCAGGATCTACCCTACGACCAATTTTAGCTTTACTCTTCGCCTTATCACACCACAAACAACGAACGAAACAACTTCAGGATATGCCCAAGTAAGTATCTGATATTACATTTTTACATATACTTTCATTTTAAGATAAAAATGTGTATCCCGATAATAATTTCTGAATTTCCATTCCATTTGTTACTTAATTTTAAACAAAATAATTGTTAATGATCAAGTAAGTGAATGACATTTTTACATACATTTCCAAAATAAAACTTTTATCCTGAAAATAATAACATTTTAGATAAATTAAGTTAAATAAGTTGAAAATTTATATTCCAATTTTTTTTTAATAGACTTTAGTCTATTGTGATCTCAATAAATGAAAAAGATCAACATTTTTTGAATTTAAAACCGCAACTCCAATCGTCTCATTGTGCTCCAGCAATAAAAGTTCTTTCTGCCATATAAAACACCGTCCCACAACGTTTTTCGGCTGCTTTTTGTGTAAGTAAATCGTGTTGGATACGGGACTAAATGAGCCGAAAGAAAGTTTATGATACGCTCGGAATTAATATTAACTGACACTTTCATCTTTTTTTAGTGTAAAATTGGATTGTGTTGAAAATTTACTTTTTTTTATTGTAAAAGAAAACCTAACTGTGCTTCATGCAGGTAAGAAACACAACTATTTTATTAGAATTAATTTTGTTTAAGAACTAAATAGAGTAAATTACTGTACATGTAATTTTATTCCGAAATCATGTCACTGAATAAATAAAAAAGTGCATTCGTTATTAATGATACTTTTATAACGGGATTAAATATATAAATAAAATCGGAAGTCAAGAGGAAATCATTTAAAGTTAGCTATGATGCAACGTGTTCATTCATTTTCTAAATAATAACTTCATCGTAAATAAATTACAAAAATAAATGTTAAAAAAACGCCTTGTATTAAAATAACTCCTAATGTATGTCATTTATACTTACCAGCAAAATATAAAAATTTAACTGTGAATGAAAAAAATGTCACAGATATAGTTCACAAGTGAATCGAATCTATTGAATGACACACAAATGAATGAATGAATAAATTTAATAAAGCAAAAAACCAATTAATGGCAAAATGAATTAATTTATACAACCGTATACGACTTATCTGAAAAGCATTGATTTCTATTCATACAATAATGGCATCCTGCGAGATTAAAGAAAATTATTATGTCGTTGATTCGATGATGCAAATCAATTTTGATGACATGCAATATATCTTCTTGCAGTGCATTTCTTTAGATTATTCAGAGACTATCCTAATTTGCTGGAATTCTTTCCAAAATTAGCACTCAATAATTTTTATAATTTTTTTTTTAATTTTAATAATTTTAATTCAAAACAAAAGTAACTGATTAAACAAAATGTATATTCTTTTCTGTCTTCACAATATACTTTATTATGTACTATAAAACACATAAAACCGGATATACATAGAGACACAAAGGTTAAAAAAAGTGTTTACACTTTTATTATCATTATTTTTGTACATTGTATTGAACTTGTGGGTCTACGTGTATACATATAGGTATATCCTGGCATAGTAAAATGTCCACTGATACTGAGAGCGAGCGCGGCCAATGTCACCATCACAATACGGTTCTTAATGCAGGACTGTGCAACGAAAATAAAGGTGCCCCCATGGGACCCATAATTTTTAATCGTACGTAATTGTTATTTATCTCAACCTTTAATTTCACTCAAAGCTTTTAACTATAATTTATTTACCATCCAATAAATAATTTCGCAATCAATTTTAATTGTTAACTCTAAATTCAATGTTTACCTTAAATGTAATGTTCAAACTAAATTCTATTTCACTTGTTCATATTTTTAGCAAAAAACTGTCTTCTCTTTTCTAAACTCAATTTTTTTCTTTCAGATTTCCTTCATTAATCTCGCTGGCAACATATCACATTACTTAAACGATTTGTCAACCACAAACATGAGTGCATGTGCGCATTAATGTACAACTCTTTCATTTAAAAGGAACGTTTAAAAGACCTTTAATTTTTCTGCTAAATGAGGATAAAAAATGTTAAAAAGCAAGAAGGAAAAGTTCTTTAAACCCGGGCATCCTCAAGTATAGCACGGGCTATGTTTTGTAGGGGGGAAAAAAGATGAAAGGTAGTGGGAACAAAAGACACTGATAAAGTGTAAGGGGTGCTGGAAAGGGAGCGAGTTATCGGTGTATTTGGCATCTGAACTGAGATGAAAATAGGAGCTCTCTTGCTCAGCGCGAGAGAGACGCAGAGAGACGCGCTCGTGGCTGCGTGGGAGTGACGAAGAGAGAGATAGGAAGAGAAACCACGTGCTGTGGGAAATGCTGAATGCCAATGGGATTGGCTCGCTTTCTCAGAGCCAGACTCCAAATCAGTTTGATGCAAAAACCTCACGCAGTTTCAAGCCGACCGCCTTACGCTTCATGGTCACACCATGATGGCCTGGTTAAAAAATCGCACTCTTTTATTCCGATAATAAAGTTGCTCCCCGTTTGATGCACGTGCGCTTAATTATTTAAAATACTTTTTCGTTTGATGCTGCAATTAAATTGAAAAGTGAAATGTATTTGCAGTTTATTTATTACGTATGATGTAATTGTGCGGACTTTTCTCACGCTCTGTATTGCAATGTCTGGAGTAGTTGTTATCTTTTTTAATAAACATTGTCAACTTATGTTTTATTGATTGAGCGAATTTGAATGTTGAGTGATGGTGACTCAGAACCATGGGAAATAGCGGGAGCAATGACAATAGGGTTTATAGAAGTTTACCAAATTCTCCTGAAGCGCACAGGTATTATTTATACAAGAAAAACTGAAAAAATATTTTAAATTACATTTAAATTTATTTATTTCATTATAAAGTTTTTCAGGTGTATAGGTATATGTTACTGTTGATCTGATGCTCGCGAAATGGAGATCATGTCTCTCTATAAAATATACATATATTGATTCGAGTTTGTGTACACGCACTAATATTTCAGGCTTGACAAGTTTCGTAATCTATTACCTTGTTAGTTACAGTTTTATCAATTAATGTTCACATTGCGAGGTACTTTTCATAAAGTTACATTTTGTTACAACGAAAAATTTTAATTAAAATATATTTATGAACATTTTATAATTTGCTCTGTCAATTATTATTATTATTATTATTATTATTATTATTATTATTATAATTTATTATTTATTGTTTCAATAAATAATTTATTTATTATTGGTAAATAAATTAGTTTTTTATTGGTAATTAAAAATTTGTAAATTAATTTTTTTTAATTTAACTTGTTTATGTTCAAGTAATTTTGTTTTACTTGAAACGAACATTTTGAAGTTCAAAGTTTATTGATATATTTATTATAGTGTACACGGATGTTTGTGACAGTTGAATAATCGTGGGATTGCTGAAAAGTTTAGTACGAAGGGTGCCTTGAAATATTTTACAGCTTGAAAAAATTTAATTAAATCGACACTTTTTGAAATACATATTAAATTTGTATATGAAACTTATTTTCAGTTTCTAGAAAGTAAAATACATTATTTGAAATAATAATGATAAAGTTTCAAATAAATAAGATTATGTTAAAAGTTAATTTTATGTCACTTCAAAGAAAAGATCTGAGATAAACTCAAAATAAAAAAAAACGTTTATATTGTTGTTATTATTATGATTTTTAAAAAAATACTTATGTTTGTTTGATCAGCGTACTTAAAAAGTAATTTAAATGAGCATATATTATGGTTATTATAATGGATTTTGCACTTTAATATCTTGTAAGTCCCGAGATCGAGAAAACAAAATAAAAAAGCATGTAAGAGTATTAGGATTTAAAACCACCCAAGGCAGATAGAATAAATTTGAATGGAATTTAAAAACAACTTAAACTTATTTTAAATTTTGTTGGCTTCGTAAAAATGTTGTAATATGAACAAATAAAATTAAGATTACAAACTTATACTTTTTGTCTACTTCTTTATTAACATGTACAAATTTATTCCTAGCACATGTTACAAATTTACATATTTTAAACTTTTGTTCGAAAACTAAAATGATATATGAAATATGCCAGAAATTCGTGATCCATCTCCCTTACATTTGTGACATTCCTGAATTTATTTGATCAAAGTAATTAGTTATAATAAAAATTGCTCAAATTGATTACAAACTTTTAATTTTAATAATTAAAATGAACTATTTAATTTTAATAATTAAAAGATGTTCTAAAGTTCAGTTCACTTTCTGTTAATTGTTTCTTTTTTTATTAATAATTTATATACATGTATGATATTAAATTTCAATTAACTTTATACTTTGTTTTCATTTTTTTTTAATTTAATTTTTTCATAATGTATACTATAATACCTTGATAAACTACTTTCAATGCAAATCCAACTTATTCTTACCCATATTTTTAGCATATTTATTAGATTGCCACGCCCTCATATCTAGTTAGCAGGGAGGTTTTAGGTTTATTAGAACTCAAATGTGCCTTCACAATAATTTTTCAGTTTACACAAGAAATAACAATATTTACCAGAATCAAAAGTTTTTACACTATTATCCTCTTATCTCACGCTTAGCGGCTTCCGTTTTGCTCTGTAATTACGAGGATTAATAACTACATTGAACAATTACACAACCACACATTATAAAAGTATTTTTTAATTGTTGCGCATTTCAAAGAAAAACATTACATTTTATAAAACACTATAAACATAAATGACTTGTAATTTAAGATGACTTGTAACAATTTGATAAACATTTTTTATATAAGTAATTTTAACTCTTTAATTTTAATTTCAGATTACCATCGCCTTACAATAAGCAAACAACAATCAATGGCACCAGCATCCCACTGCCAGCGACTGTTGCAGCAGCCAGAAGATGTCCTCCTGACAAAATTCGACCTATACCTTCGACCCACCAATCACAATTAGGTAAGAAATTACAACAATTAGTAATAAGCATAAAAATTCAAAAATCTTAACTCTTCGTCGACTTTGTCTTAACTATGTATAATTAAAATGTTATAAATTAATAAGAATCAATATTATTTTGAATGTATTTTCATACAGAAATTGTAAGAACGATTAAAAAGATAAAGAAATAATAGTATGAATAGTACAAAAAAATATCTATTTGTACAGGTGTAGTGAAACAAGGAAACAGTGATCGAGGAAGTGCCAGCAGTTCCAGAAGTACAAGTCCAAGTCAACAAACACCTGCCCATACTAGCTTATCATTGATTCCTCAACCAAAAAGTCAAAGCAATAGCCGACAACAACCGTCCATAACAAGTTCAAGGTAAACTTACATTTACTGTACACAAAAATTTGTAGAAAAAAAAGAATTATTCTAAAATATTACTTATTATTTCAGTCCCAGAACATCAACGAGTCGTCCATCCAGCTACCGAGCAGCGCCACCTTCCTCCCCCTACTCTACGCCAACACCCCCCACCACCGCACCACCACTCATTCAAAACAAAAATTCGGTGCTGGAAAAGTTCAAACTATTTAACATCAAAGAAAAAAGTCAGGAGCGACTGAAGCAAGGCTCGTCCGGGGTTTCCAAGCGCACTTCCAGTTCTTCCGGTTTTTCTTCCGCTCGTTCCGAGCACTCGGACAGTTCGATGTCCCTGTGCGATCCGGTGAAAAGTCAAGCCGAAGTGTCAAAAACAAAGACACTTAAAAGCAAACAGCAAATAAAACTTGCCAAGCAGGTCAGTCCCAAGGCCCAACGCAAGGAACAAGCGAAAGCCCTGAGCAAGCTTGGTCGGACAAAGGTCACGGACAAATTGGTCCCTGATGAGAGTTCAAAAAGTACAAAAGTATGCTCAACAAAGTTAAACGAAAATAAATCTAATTTAGAGTTACTTAAACCGATGACCATACAAAAGAGTAATTTTGTCTCAGCCAAATCACAAAATTATCAGGAGCCAAAAAATGTCGACATGACAAAGTGTACAACGAAATTGAAAATAGAGCTTCCAGAAATTATTGTACCTGATGCTGCTAAAACGAAGGGACAACAGATTCCAATTGTCAGCAAGGATTTGAAGCAAAAAAGTTTGGTGCCAAATGGTTTGATCTCAAAGCCTAATCAAAATGAGGTTACGAATCAAAATAATCATATCAAAAGTCATAGGAAGAATGTAGTTTTAGATTCAATAGACGATGTTCAGAGTTATTTTGAAAAGCAGAGCAGTGAGGCTGAAAAGGAATCGAATGCTGAGGGAAACAAGATTTGCAGTGTTTCTTCAGCAAGCAGTGGAGTTTTGACGACGAGTGTAATGTTATCGAGTATCCCAAAACCAACGGCACTGGTCAAAGGGACAACCAAAGCACCGAAAGAAAGTGCCATACCGACTGTGGCGTCGCCCACAAAAATGAGCAACGAATGTTTGTATCGAAAAAGAGACTCTGCGACTGTTGCTTTGGTCTCACCGATGCCCAGTATTCCTGATTTGATGTCCGTATCCACAAACGACAATTTAAGCTTGAATAAACTTAATGCCAATAACTGTGATCATAAAATCAGTCAGAACAACAAAGGCGAATTGGATTATTTTGAAAATGTTAGTAGTATATTTAAATTTATTTTAGTTGAAAAATATTAAAAGTAACATGATTTGAGGTTTTTTCTTTTTTTTTGTTTTTAAATCATAAAAATTATCATGCTAAACAAGAATTATAAAGAATTAAAATTGTAAAGTCATTTGACTGACTTGTCAAAAAGTATTTTAAATCTAAGTAAAAGCTCACTTTTGTGTGCATTTGTTCACACGTTCACGACAAGAAACGTGACGTTTACATTCACAACAGTTCCTTAGAGAAATGAAAAATGAGAAGAAATTTCTTTGCAAACCGCAATAGATTTATTCTGATGGCGTATTTTAAAGTTGTAGTCGATTTGAACAAAAAAAAAAAAACAAAAAAATTGTCACTGACCGAAAATCTATTAATATTCACAATGAAATGTCTTTTTTTAAGCAAAAACCTTTTTCAAATTAAGTTTGAATTCAAATTCGTCTAGACAATGGTATTAGCATGTTTTGACTGTTCAATTATTATAAATTTATCAATTTTATGCTGTTTAATATTCAAACGTCAATATTTTTATGTTAAAATTTGAAAATTGAAAGGAAACTGCTATAAAAGTGGCCAAATTTACGGTCAAAGTGGGATATAAGTTTAAGAGTATTGGATTCGTACAATTTTATCCGAAAAGTGTCACATCTTTTATGATCAATATAAATGGATGTGAGCCATTACTTTATATCTCTCAATGTTAGAATTTATAGATAAAAATTTAGCATTCTTCAAATAAAAGATAATTTATTTTAAGTAAATTAAAGAAATGATTAATTTTTTATGTAGAATTTATATATAATTGAAGAAAGTTAAAATTTTGTGGTTCTAATAATTACATTTTGTAGAACATATCAGAAGCACTAAACTGTGCGAATATCGACGAAGAAGCGGAGATGAGCATCAAGCCGATGGCGCCCCTTTTACGTGGTTACAATTCCCGATTACAAACTCTTCCCAACCGAACTACTAGTGGCCGTCAGTACCCTATTTTGCATTCTTCGTCACACCATCACGTAAATCAAGACTACACGGACGTTGATATTGCCTCGGGCTACTTAAGCGACGGCGAAATTCTTCGCGGTGGCGTCAACACCGACAGCAGAACTTTATCCGATTTGCGTGACGGTTATATGTCAGAAAGTGGTGCTTCATTTTATACACGTCGGATAAACCCTTACAACAGTGAACAAGAACGGTGAGTTGTATTAAATTATAATTTTTACAAGTAAAACCGACAAAAAAGTAAACAAGTTTTATTTTCTATCTATTTTTAAATAAACTATCATTTTTATTTTATAAAAGTTTATTTTTATATATCATGATTAAGTTTTATGTATTTTAATTTATTTTTACATAACTTTATATTTACATACAAATTTGAAACATCTTAATTTAATTTGCCCTCATTTATTTTCCAGATAAGAAATTATTAAATTTCAGTCATATCGTAGTTATAATATCTAGAAAAAGCTTGAGCTCATATAGAGAAAAGAAAAAAAAATATCCTGCTTATATAAATTTCTTTTAAGTACGAAGCGTGCTTCGAGCCATACGGTGGCGTGCGTATCTTTCTTTTCCTCGAACGCGCGCATATGTGTATTTATATTCGCATGTGTGATCCTAAACATGTGTTGGTAACGAACATTTATATTTGGGAGAAAGCTCAACAAAAGACCCCAATGAACTTGCTCCGAGGCAAAACTTCGCAATTTTTTTTATCAAAAAAATTAAATTCTCATTACACATTTGAAAACAAATTATGTTCATACAATTTCTTATGCAAAGTTTTGCTCAGAAATAAAATTTCTTATAGGTTGAAATTAATTTAATAAAATAAAGGATTTTTAAATTTCACCTTAATAGCTCGAGGCAATAAAACCGAGTGACCCAACTATGAATCATCCCCCTACGCAACTATGAAACTTAATTTGAATATAAAAAAGTTAAGGGTAGGTCGAGCAGATGTCGCTAAACAGCGGTGGTTGTCAGGGGCGCGTGCCAATTATTGAAGTTTTCAGGCTGCATTGAGCCTGCGTATTTGTCGGCCATGACGTCAGGGTGCGATCGATGCGGTGCCTGCTTCCGGTGGCGCGATCTCACGTCAACATCGCACGGAAAACTCGCTCAAAATGCCGGATTAGAAATTTGTTACAAGGTATAACGCCGGACTTATTTTCGTCAATTTTGAACGTTAAACAATTCAAATTAATTTCAACTTTGGTTTCGCAACTTTCCCCCTAAAGTGTGACTCACTGGAATCGGTGATCGATCGGCTTGCGTTGTGACCGGTTTGCGAACAATCATTTCTTCCTTTTTTTAATAAGGGTGAAGTGTCTTCTTTGTTCGAGACGTACTTGTGGGGCTTTTACGGGGGTTGTAATGGGGCTCTGAGATGAACCTTTTGTTTCGTACTACTGCCATATTTGTATATGGAACATGACATATATATGTCGTATATATAGGCCATATTGCGATGGTGCTTTTTCAAAATTGGTTTTAGTGATTTTTAACTTGAAGTGTTTTTAATTTCGTTGGTTTCATTTTTGCAGGTATGTCGGTGGCCCAAGACGTGAAACATCGGGCATAAAAGAAGTGGTTACGTCTCGGAGAATTGTAAAAAGACCACCAGCACACGTGAGAGCGGATGAGGGATGTCCTTCTGTCGGAAATAATCAGCAGAGTGACTTGTTAGCCAGCTGCAGTGGTGGTAGCGACGCATTGGCAGATCTCACCGCTGAAGACCTGGCCTCTATACCCCCCATTAATTGTGCACAAAATCATACGGCCAATTCTACGCAAAACAAAGTAATTTAGACATTTCTTTTCATTTCATTTTTTGTTCTGTAGTTTAAAAAATTGATTTGCATTTTGTAAGTGGAAAATTGTACCAAACATTGTCCATAATGCAATGCAAAACTTGAAATATGATAAATTAATATATTGCAAATTAAAAATGTTGATTTATATCTTATATCATAAGAGAAATTGAAATTTTATTTTCAAGAAAAAATATACATTTTTGTGGATAACTTTTTCTTTTATTTGAATAATTAAATTAAAATCACTTTTGGTTTTTAAAAATTTTCAGAGGGTGCCAGGTAGTGGCGGCATTATCGTGGGGGGTGGCACAAGTTCGGCCACCCCCCCAGGAGTACAGAACAACAACCTCGTGTATCGAGTTGTTAGTTCAAAGCACCCGAACCACCACCAGCATGTAAAAAAGTCCGACAGTTCACAGCAAACTGAAAATTCAGCCTTCAAACAGCAGCAGCAGCCACCCTCCAATAGCTCCAACGTGTCCAACAGTCAACAATGGAAGAAGTACATCGAAGCTGGTGCTGCGCGAGACCGAGATCGAGAAAAGGAAGCCACGCCACCGAGTCCATGTCCATCCAGAAAGTCACAGGTAACTTACTATTGTTTTTCTAAAGCAATTTTTCATTATTAAACAAAATTTGTTTTAAAATAAATTCTCATTAAGATTACTACAAATATATTATTTTAAATAAATTCTCTTCAAGATTACTAAATAATTCTTTTTATTTTTAGGATAAACACAGAAAGCAGACAATGACAGAGTACACGAACGGCGAAAAGACCCAGAAGGTGTCGTCGGGGACGTCAACTGGTGGAAGTAAAGTTCGAGGGGTACCGCAAAGTTTTGGTTATGTAAAAAGACACAGTGCCGGCACCAGTGCCACTTCCAATGGAATACCAAATGGAAATAAGGAGGCCACCAGAACTGCCCAAGTTAGTGCAGTGCCAAGAACTAAAGTATGTTATTTAATTTGAAAAAAATTGTCTACTTATTAAATGTAAATTGAATGACTAAAAAAATTGTCTTTCAGGTCAAAGTTTCCGGAGGAACCCAAACCACAGCCGACCTCCAGGCGAACTCAGGCCCCAACCAGCACCATTACAAAAGTTACAGTCTAACCGGAGCCAGCGCTAGTCAACTATCCCAGTCTGTCAGAGATCGTCTGATTCTCGGCTCGCAGAGTCTGCCCAAACCCGGAAGTCCAGAATTTACCGCGTTTTTTGCCTCGGCTCATCACCGAGATCGTGGAAACAACTCGAGTCCGTCAATCCCGTCGTTTTCCCCACGAGCCCTGAAACCATCGGACGGCAGTCTCAGTGACACCTGCAGCACCTATGCTGCCCCGGACATGCAGGGATATTACACCTCCAGTAGTCCTTATTCCACGTCTTGGATGAGACACAGCAACACTTACACACCTAGTGGAAGATCTACAGGTACAATTTAATATGTTTTTAAAAGGTCACTCAAAAAGTACG
>JABFPM010001940.1:0-18189 GCA_022817325.1 Idris sp. 1 HC-2018
ATGCAAAAATCTTTTAACAGTCTAAAGGTCGTAGAAACTTACAGTCCGGGCCGAAATAGTAACAGTCAAGACTGCTATTTTGACGGTCCATTTCTCCCAGTGATATTATTGCAATATTTTTTGTTTATAAATTAAAACAAACTTTTAACATGAACAATGAATTTTAATATATAATTAAAGTTACAAAAACGTCAAAGTTCAGTAGAGTCATGTGAACTCAAATGTATTCCGTTAAATAAAGTTATTCATATTTTTTTTTAAACACAAATAGCATTTATTTAAAAGCAATATGCATATGAAATAAAAGTTTGAATTTGAAATTTATTTCAGAGAATTGTAACTAAAATTAATTTTTCCTAAAATTAATTTGTATTTTTATTTGATAAAAAAAAGAAAAGGCTTTTTAAAGCATACAAATAGCTTAAGATGTTTATTCTTTTATTCATCTGATATATTCAAAAATGGCCGTACAATATACTTTTGAAAAAAAATGTACATTCAATGCTGTCGTACAGTTGTTCACTAATTCTATAATTTTTTGAAGGCAGTCGCACATTCAAACATTTTCAACCTGTGCAATTATTTTCACCTCACAATTACTTTTAAATGAACAAAAAGTTCTAACTTTTTGTTTTTCTGCAATTTATCAAACTATTTTTTAACTATACTAATTTTTTAAACTAAATCAGATAATGAACTGTCATTAGAAAAATAATTGCACAGGATGAAAATTACAATTATTATAATACTTGAAGTTTCAAGTACTCTGTAAACAATACTAGCAGAAAAACCGAAAAATTATCTTGTATAATCATATAACATCTTTTACTTAAAGTTTGATAAAAAAAAGAGTTAATAGCTGAACAATATGTTGCATAATTGCACAAAACGTACAGAATTTTGTGCAACTATTTCAAACTGAAGATATTTGATTAAAAAATTTTAAAATTTTGTTTGTTTACGATAATAAAAAGAAAAAGATTATTTAATGATAGTATGGTATCAAAGAATAAAACCTTGATATAAATTTATAGATAAATATTCATATAATTACTATTCAATGCAATTGTCACACTTTTTGTCATAAAAAATTGTCTTTCGTTATAGCTAAAATATTATAATATTATAATATTATTTCGATTATACAAATATATATTATATGAATATATATTACATATATACGTTATTGTTTGTATTGCATCGTATCCGTAGTACATCATATCAAATGACATTGGTCAAGAATATTTTAATAGTATGTACCATTCACAACACAGAGTGCATAGTACGAAGCTCTTATAATCTTTTTTTTCTTTTTCTGTCTCATTGCAACTTACGTATCGTAGCAAATACGAAAAGCTACAAAAAAAAGATGAAAGAGAACGTGTGTATAATTTCTGCAGTAGAACGCACAACCACTTTTCATACAACCTGCATGTGCTAAAATGTCACAATTTTATTTACAACCGAAAGTTAATTGAAAGATGTAGTATTAGTTACGAGAAGTGGGCCACGATTTAACAATATAGTTTTGCTAAAAAACTTTAAGAATTTTCAACTAATTTGATTTTGGATCAAAATCAACAATATTGAAACTATAAATATAGTTATTTAAATATAATTATTATAATAAAGTAACAACATCGGAACTTTTTCAAACAATTATGTTTTGTTTAGTTTATAAAATTAACTGAAAAATAAATTTTTATTCAATATGAATTAAAATGTATGTATAATGTTTTGCAGATATTGAAGTAATGTGTGATATAATGTTTGTTTTCGTATCATCAACTATGTGCAAACAACAATCAATCTGTTAATTATATATAGTGAATGCGTAAATTTATGTTTAAAATAAATTCATTCTTTTAAATACTATCAAACAAAAAAAAACCTCTGAATTTTGTATAAGCTTGTTACCCTAGTAGAAATTAATTATATTTTTTGACAAAGGCATTTTACTTTAAAAGTAAAAAAAAAATAAAATTTTTGTTTCTTATAAAAAATAAATGCCATTTTATTATATCCTTTCAATTAAATCTATTTTTTTTATTAATTATATTATTTAAAAATTCAATTAACTAAAAAGCTCTTTCAGCTGTAAAGGGTATTTGATATATGAGCGATTCCACAGAATATGTCCCTTTAGCCGTAAAAAATCAGAAAATTACTGGCTAAGGACATATTTTTCGGATCATTTTTTTTTACCACTGAAATACAATATATAGGACCTATATTAGAAACTACACTTTGGTTCTGTTGATTTGACACAGTTCGATGGTGTAATTTCTATATTTATTGATAATAATAATAAATTTTAATTATTAGTTCCTTAAAATATAATCTTGAATTTAGATACACACAAATTTTGAATTATCTGTCAATATTACAACATATCAACAAATTTTAGAGTCTTTGTACAAATGCCTTTACACAAAAAATAGTGGTGCCCGAAGAAATGTTAAAGATGACACTTTTGAATATGCAATTATAAATAATTTTACTGGCAATTACATAGTAGAACCCCTAAAAAAATTAAAATTTTCAACTTGAAGCCCACCTTTAAGATTATTTTTCCCTTATTTTTACTCAAGGACACTCAAATTTATAACATCCAAATAAGTAGAAATAGTACCATCATACTAAAAGAAAATTGTTTATAGAATTGCTCATATAACAAACGATTTTTAATTGTTCTTTTTTCGAGCCTTTTTTAACTAATATTTGCCTTCTTATTATACTTTCTACTAGAGTGACTTGTGGAAGAAAAGTTAGTATTTACAATGTAATATTGACTAGTAATTAAAATTCCTTGTCATCATAGTTAACATTGTATATTTTTAACGTCAAGTTGTCTTTACGCATTCTTAACTGATACTATTATTTTAATTAAAAATATAGAACTCCATTAAATTAAATACAGAAATCAATTAAATAAAATAGTTCCAATTTTAATATACTTATGAAAAAAAAGAATAATAATAGTTGTATTCTTAATGTACAACTTTTAATATTCAAATTTTTGTAAGTTAAAAATTTAAAAAATGTCAATGATTAACAATAATTATTTGCAAATGATCGTAATAATTAATTATTTATTTAATCATTAAAATATCTGCCTATCATAGACGATTTTACTGTGGAACTTTAATTAGGATTTCATTATTTTTATAGTTTTAAATTATTTTTATGCACTTGACAAAAATATTAAATCAAAAAATCCAACAATGTCGCATAAAATAAAATAACTTTTTAAATTTCATAAATATTATAAGAATAATTCAAATTTATACAAATGATTTTAAATAATAATATACAGATAATATTTAATCTGATTATTTTCGTAAATTTTATTTACCATTGTAGGATTTTAAAATAAAATAATTAACTGCTGACAAATATTTTTTTTAAGTGCATACATTTCTATTTGAAAAAATGTGATTTGACGTTCGATAAATTCATTTTCAATGGCTCATTGTGTTCAACATAAAATTACTAGCAATATATTTACAAGATAATTAGTTAATAAAAATAAATGAACTAAATTGGAATGAATCATTTTGGCTGCTTAAAGTTTTACTAAAAATAAAAAGAAAAGGCGCGCAGAATCATTATGAAGATATTCTACAATTCAATTTTTTATTGACAATATTGTATGTATAATTCACGAAAAATAGAGTTTTATTTTCAAATAATCTATTTAATTAAAAATACAAAAAAAAATAAAAAAACTATAAAGAATTAATAAACTATTTTCAAATTTCATTAATATTTAAAAACATTCAATCACTGTTAAAGTATGAACATTTGGATTTAATTTGTACAACTAGATTAAAGTATAAAAAAAAATAAAAACAATACTTGTGCGTGCAGTAAATGTATACATAATATAGTCAATTAAAATTTGATAAAATAACAACAACATAAATCACTGCTAAATGTACTATGACACTGACTTTGGAACACGTATTTCTATGTCTATCTTAATATTATTTTTTCATTGAAAAAATATGATTAAAATATGCCTTATTCATATTTAATGATTGAAAAATAACTAAAAACTTCACAATGTTTATTTCGAATCAAATAAAAATGGTCTTTTATAACTTCATTTCAATTATTTTAATTGAATTTGAAGTAAAATTGTTTTAATCAAAATATAATTAAAGCAAATTTGAATCACATGTCTTAATTTCAATGCGAAAATTTAAAAGACGATATCACGTTCACATTTTTAAATTTTAATTTGTTGTTTTCTTTTTTTGGTATTATTATCACGTTAATAACATAAATTTTTAATATCACTCAACAATTTTCTTGACTTTACACGTGATATAATCTTTTAAAAAGACGAAGCTTCTTAATTTAGAAATCACATGTGTCATATAAAACACTCTAAAAAATAGTTTCAATGAGAAGAGGAATCGAATGATGGAAAGAGGATTAATTCCATATTTAAACGAAATATGGTGAATCCACTTAACGTGACCAGATTTTGACTAGCTATTTTTTCAAGTGTAATATATTTTTTACAATATTTTGATATTTTTTTAGCTATGCTATATTTTATTACACAAAATATTCAGGCAAGCAAGATTCTTATGGTTTTTTCCCCTTTTTTCATGATTTGTATGATGGCGATATATGTTAACATGATTTCGGTGATATTTAAGTGTAGTGAGGATTAGTATAGTGCAAAAATATATATTAAAATTTTCAACTCAGTAGTAATGAGATATTGATGGATTATGACTTGAAAATACAACATAGATTTTGTATTTCCTTTTTTCTTCTTGATAATTTAAAAATTGTGATAATTTAATTGCTATATATTTGAAATTTCATAAAATCCATGGTGCATATACCACATAATATTTTAAACTTGTTGAAAAAATTAATTTGCGAAATAAAAATTACATGTCAAGATTTAAGAAAAATATTTAAAATTCACGATACACACAAATATTATTAGCATCAAGTGATATGCATAATTTTGTATTTTTTTGTTTGTTTCAATTTAATTGTACTGTAAAGTATGTATTTGTTAAACATAATAAAAAGATTCACTATAAACTAAATTTTTTCACCAATAAAATATTTGATTTTAACCAAATTTCTTGTGAATCTTATCTAAGATACCAATAAAACACAACATATATTCAAATTATAATTTATAAGTATAAAAGATTGTTATCTAACAAATATACGTTATGTTCTACTAGCAATTACTTGTTATAAATTTAAAAAGACACACAGAATTGTTATACAAAATTTTTATTTCTTCGTAATTAGCAACTAAAGTTTAATTAACGCGAAGTTACGTTTAGTTAAAAAAATTGTTTTTAAGCATATAATGAAAAAAAAACCTATTTTCTAAGAAATCTGACATAGTCGTTAATTCGCATGTTGCAGAATATACGTCCATATTTTTATTCAAATGTAAGTATGTGTTGACATGAAGAACAATTGTGATTTCATTTGAATTGAACATTTGATGACAACAGTCTTTCAATTTTAATTATTATTGTATAGAGACTTTTTTTGTTTGTTAATGATATGAGGCGCGTTAATGATGGTTTCTCATTCATATACGGTTTTTTTTATGAAAGAAAATTTTGATGCATTCATTCAAAAGATTTTTTTTCTATTAAAGACAGAAACAATCTACTTGCCTTTAGTAAAAGTTATGTCATGATTGAAAATGTATGATAACGTTGGCTAAAGACACTGGCTAAAATATTGTATCATAATTTTTGTCTGTGTAGTTCTTAAAATCTTGTAAAAGTTCATTACAAGTGCATTTTCTTACAAATATATAGATTCTCTTATTGGCTCATACATTTTTTGTTGTTTTTATTTTTGTTACTTTTGTATTTTATTTTGTATTCAATTTGTTCGTCATAAGTAGTATAGATCAACACTTCACGGTGTCTCTTGGAAAATAACACAAATGTAAGCTGTATTTGATGAAATATTTTTATGAACTATAACAGATGTCATTTTAAGCTATTAATAGAGAAATTAAATTTCCTTTTTTTGCAAGAAAAGTAAACTTGCTTTTATAATTATCTCGTGTTTTTTGTGTATCAAATTAATTAAACAACATCTAAAGTCTAATATTCTACTTTGCATAACGAAAACTTAAGTAAATATAACACTAATTGGAATGTTACTGGTAATTGCAGAAAACTAATTGTATACTAATTTATTAAATACATTAAAATGCAAAAACTAAATGTTTATATCTATTTTTATGGTGTTAAAAAAAGTGCAATAATCTTTCTTATCGAAGTAATAGACTTATATAATGAACAATTTTATACCATTATTTTACTGATTAAGATGTTTCTTTCAACTAAAATACTTCATTTTGCAGTCTTCAAAATACTCCGAACTTCTTATAATTGTATTCTACTATGAAATTTTATTTATAACAACAAATAACATAAAAATTAGATAAATGTTTCAAGCATTTTTACAAAAATGTTTTTTTGTGCGTTATACCAGAGATCCAAATTTGTTGAACACTACATTTTATTCAGTACCATGTTTGGTCGTGTACCAAATAATGAATAATTTGATTGAATTTATGTTTTATTATTATTTATGTTTTATTTATTATTAAACTATGTTTTATTATTGCATTTTTTGAAGAGACAAAGATATCATTTCTATCAATAATTTATTACAATACAAAAAGTAGTATGAAAACTCTTTTTAGATTTATAATTAAGAATTTTCTTATATTTCATTTTGCTTTGCATGATTCATTTTTTTATTGTAACTTTTTAAACAAAGGAACAGTGTAAAAAAGTTTTTCATTATTTAAATTCTAATAGACAAACATGAGCGAAAGTACTATACTACTTACGTTTGATTAGCACTGCTTTATCAATTCTTAAACTTCTAAATTTGTTCAGATCAAATGGAGATTCTTTGCTTATTTTCAGAATTTAAATAAAATTATTATATTCCCTACATTATGTACCATTATACAATAACAAAACATTAAAACAAATATAACACGCTAAAAATTACATGTAACTTAATATATATTTAATAATAAAATTATTATCATTTTCAAATAATAAAAGTTGAATAAATAAATGATTAAATAAAATATTTTTCTCTTAAATTATAATGTTATATGTCAAACAATTGGACAGTTTACCCATCACCATAAAAAAGCAAAGTTTGCTTTTTGTCAATATCTTTTTATATAGTACAAGTATGTGGTTTACGGGAGAAACCAGGTAACTCAGTTCTTAAGAAATTAGAGAAAAGTGCGATTGAAGTTTGTAACTTTTAATTGTTGATAATCCAATCAAACAAAACGATATTGCTGACATTATTTTTGATCATTGTTCACACTTAAAATACCCGTCATGGCAGTTTATAAAACATAAAATGTATCACTTGTGTCACTTTATAAATAAATAAATTGTGAATTACCTAGTTTTTTCGAGAAAAATTGATTACCTGATTTTTTTTAAAACCAATAATTATTGTATTTTTAATAAGACAAATGTAAATTGTCGTACACTTTTAATCAAAAGTGACACTGAGCAATTACCGTGCATACTGCTTAGTAGAAGAAGAAATATACAGATGGCACTGACATTATTTTGATCTTTGTTATTGGGATTATGCCTGCATAACCTGAAGTTAGTTGTCAATAAACTTATTATTGTTGTTATTTGGATTCAGTTTTTCTTCTAAAATTTTTACACTCAATTTTTTGTTTTGACGATCTTTATGAATGTCTTATCGTTTATTTGTCATCTTAAAATGTGAAGCAACATTTCATATAGTATTATAAGCATAAAATATGCAATATTTTAATTACAAACTATATCCCTAGTAAAAATCGAATTCGTGCCCCTTAAGGGCTCGCCCGGATAAATTTCAGGGACCTTTGTAGACCTTATGAATGTTAAATTCGGGCCCTTAAAAGGAATGTAACGCCTAACCCTTATAATGCCTATATACTTCACCCTATTAGGGTCAATAAAGGCACTACTAGGACGTGTCCGGAAAATTTGTTTATTTAAAAACAATAAAAAAATAAAAATGAAAATTTCAATTTGTATTATCATTTTGTTAATAATAATAATTAATCTTAAAAATGCAATTTTTTCTAATAATAAAAATTTCATATCGCTAGGAATCAAACTTATAATGCTAAGGTTTTATGAATATCAAATACAATATTTAGCCCACAGGATCACGGAAGACTTTAGAAACACAACGTTTGACTGAACTACCACTTAGCTGAGATTGTTTTACATCTTCTGCTTACACGTTATTATGTAAATTTTAATAATGTCTTTAACAAAATTTGAAATAAAAATAAACAATTACAAATAAATACAAAAAAAATTATAAATTATAAAGAAATTATTAATTTTAGCATACTTTGGTGTGCATTGATATGCCCCTAAAATTGCCCTTATTAAATATTAAAATGTAATTGAAAGGTAAGCTGTTACGTGCCCTGAAAATGCCATAAAGGCTTCTTTATATTCTTTTAGATGGGCCTCTCAAGGTGCCCTAAAAAATGTTTTTCGTGAAACCAGGGTTTACCAGTTAGCCTTTAAAGGGAACTAGTTATCACCTGGGCAAACCACGATACATTTTTACTAGGGATATCATTAACGAAAGCAGCAAAATGTATGTACTAAATTTGTTTTTAGCTGCTGATTGCGTTTCAAATTGTAAAATGTAATATAATATCAGTAATAAATAAAATTTTTAATACTTGAATACTGTAAAGATTGTACAAAAAAATCCTAAGTAATAAAATAATTATTTCTGTAATAAATAATTTAATTTTTAAGATTATTATTTACTATTTTTATTGATTTTTCAGCTTAAATATTGTTAATTTTATGCTAATTTTAAAAAAAGAAACATAATGAATGAAAAAATCATTGAGTTACCTAGTTTTTCCGGGAACATGTGTGTTACCTGATTATGTCTTTCGTAAAAAAATCATGAAATATCATTTTTTTTGAAATGTTGTTCTGATACAATAAAAGTAGCATATTTTACAGTGCCAAAAACATTAGTAACTCATTTGCAAAAAAAAGTGAGTTACCTAGTTTTTCCCGTAAGCCACAGAAGTGATAAGTTTCATGTACAAACTATTACAACAGATTATCTCAAAATTGAAGAATTTGAATCACGACAATTTCTTAACTTCAAATAAAATTATCTATCTAGGAAATGAACATTTTCTTGCGAAATAAAATTATAAATGACTACTAAACTTTTTTGGATTTACCAAAATACAGATTTAAAAAATTCTTCAATTTCTAGATAAATTGCCATTTTTATGAAATTTTCAGTTTTTTTAACTATCGCATTTTAATGATTAACCATTGTTCTTGTTTCTATTTATTATATGTGGTAAAAAAGTTTTGGAATGAGCTTAAGATCAGAGTAATATTAATATTTGATCATAAAGAAGTACCATGTTATTCAATTCTTGTCATGTTCTCCAAACACTTGTTTCAATCAAGTTACTAACATACAAATAAATAAGTGAACTATTATAACTACTAATTGTAATATACATTTGTAAACTAAACAAATAAATCATACATCTTGTAACTACAATATTTGTCACAAAGTCATAAAACGAAAACCTTTTTTTACTTGGCCATAAAATTTAACCATTCAATCTTTAATATCCACCGCAGATACATTAATTAAAATAAAAAAATTAACTCAATGAATATCAAAGACTAAAAAAGAACTGAAATCTTATTATCGATTTTTCACAAACACCATGCGTCAGCCAAAAAGTTGACTTTCCTAATTGACGCAACATGTTAAATCAATGCAATTGATTTTATATCAAGTGACAAATATTCAGAGAGCAGTTAGCAAACGTCAATTGATAATAGACGTTTTTTTATTTCTTAATCTAATCGTTTAGTTAATTAGTCTTCATGTCAAAATTGTTAAATATCGTAAAACGATTCAACCTGGTGTTTTTGAACAAAATTGGTTTTGTTTTTTTTCTTTTTGTTTTTTCATTGAACTGTATAAGAAAAGCAAATGAGCAAATGTTATACTTGTCTCGGCTGAACGATGGTGTTGTTGTTAAGTCGCGTCGTCGTCTGAGTGTTGAAATTCTCGTCCTGCGGAACACGTTCGGTCCTTTCGTCAAAGAATCCGGGATTTAAAATAATGTTTGGTACCAACTCAATCACCTCCTGTTCTTCAAGTTGTGCTAAAATGTTTTTCCATCAGGATTATATGATATTTGTTGCTGATTCTTAGTATCTTCTACTCTTTCCCTTTGTCCACGCGAGGCTTACTCTTCGTTTTCTTTTTCCACGGCTAAATCATAAATAATTCAACTGCTCATTCGATTCAACATCGTGAGTGAGTCAAAATGGATGTCTTTTTTTGTTTATTGTTTTGATGAATCGAAAGTGAACGTGCTCGGATTTTTGTTGGGTCTAATATTGAAGAATACAGCAAGTTCTCAAAGTTGCACGATCTTTCTAAGTTATAATTAATTTTTGTTTTTAATCTACAGTATCTAAATTTTTGACTAAGGAATTAGAAATGTAAGCAAGACACTATACAATAATCATTCTGGATTCCATAATGCTGTACTAATTTATTTTTTAAAGTGAAGTTAATTTTAAAAGATTTAATGTTGAAGAATTTTAATGATGATCAATATGGTCACTTTTTATCGTTTAGTTTTAATTCAAAAAACATTTTTGTAAGTATAATTGTGATGAAAGAAGAATTACGTTTTGTATATTGTCAAAAGTTTGATAGAAAAATAATGGACCTTCATTTAAGTGCGTGACTGATGATGTACAATGAAAATGCTATTAATCTAAATAAAATTTTATTATTAAGATTTGCAAAAAGTTGCAAAAAGCGTGTTAAGCGCTTAGTAACATCTTAAATTATTTAATTTTATTAGTTTACAATTACATGAAAAATTGTGCACATATAAAATCGACATAAAAATGTTAGAACAGTAGTTACAGTGAACTATGCCTATGTTATATAAAATAATACATACACGTATAGCATATGATGATACGTGATTATATAAATTATGTTGTCACTTTTGATAATAAAATTTTCAAAGCAGTTAAATTGTTCTTTCAAATATTGCATTAATTAAGATATTTTGATAATTATTATTTAGTATCTTGTTATTAATTTAAATTGAATTTGATGTAACTTATTTGAAAATTTCCTACTGATAATACTTTTAGATGAGCAGTGATTGATTTTTCATATTTCAAAATGATTTTCGAAAAATTGCAGAGTTTTAAATTTACTAAAACTTGTCTTTTAAAATGATTTAAAATAATGAAAAACAAATTATAATAAAAAAATAAATTATATATTTATGAATACTGGTTCGTGAATCAATTCATATGTCTCTAAAATCCTCCTTTACCAAATTTCATCAAATCTATTTGATGTCCTAATTTATCATTCTCTAAAAGAATGCTATATGAAAACTAACTAAATCATCTCATTACTCTTTTGCTTAGACATGTTTAGAGGAATTGTTTAGAGGATTTAAATTAAATATAAGAAAATGTTGTTAATATAATAAAAGCAAGAGATTAATGCTATAGATTAATTAAATGATCCTCAATTTTGTTAGAAGCAAGAAAAGTAAAGATAATAGATCAATTTTGTTCTATCAAATAAGTACTCTAGTTAAAATTAAAAAAAATACTAACAAAAAAAAACAAAACTTGTCTGACGCTGTCAGATCTATTATTTTAAATTTATTGTTCAGAATAAACTCAAAAATTAACAAAAAAACTCATCACAAAATTATATAAGAAAATAGTTTACACAACAAAAAACAAATAAAAGTTAATCAGACAAATTTTGTGTTCAGATAACAACTTTTCAAAAAGATGATATTTATAAGGTTGCTGAATAAAATTGTAGAAATATAACAATTCATTCATGAACAGCAAAGGTAGAATTCTCAAAGAGATAGAGTAGAAGCATAAGCTTGGTATTGAATAGGTAAAAGTGTGGATAAAAATTTAAAATACTTACAGGGTACCTTGCATTCACGGTACAAAAGATAGCATGTACCAATACCTAGTATCATCAGAGTTCCCATCACTATGCCTACAGCAGCTACCCAAATTCTTGTGTCAAAATTTTCAACCCCAGCAAGTAAATGCTTCGCAAGTTCTAAAACATGATTTTACGTTCATTCAACAATACAAAACATCCATACCAATAAAAATTTGGAAGTGATTATCATTTTTTCCATTTAAAAAAAATTATTATTTTACATAATAATTATAATTTTATGAGCATGCTTCTACGATATTATTGGATTAATGAAAAAAAAGAAAAAAAATTGCTGACATACAAAAAAATTTAACATCTATTTAATATCAAACTTATATTTTAATTCTAGTTACAATTTTCTGTGAATATAATAGATTACCTAATTCTTCAATACTATGATGTGTATGACCTTCCACCTCAACTATGTCTCCACGACCAAGCTGATTTGTCGCCCAAACTCTAAAAGTGTATGTTGTATTCGGCTCGAGATGATATACATCTATTTGTCTCTGCAAAAAATGTTTGTTAAATATATATCAGTTTATGAAATTTTTTCAAATCAATTCTTAAATTACCAAATTTAAATTTAAAAGCAACATTTTATTTTTTTTCTGCCAACATGTGAAATGTTTTTATTTTGAGTGAGACAAAAACAAAATTAAGATTTATTTAAATGAGAGAAAAGAAACATTTGTTAGACAATTATTACAAAATGAATCGTCACTTAGTGCAATTTAAATATTATCCTCAATAAAATATAGCTTGAATAATTGAATTTGTAAATTGCAATAATAGTACTTTAACATCTGTTTTATGTTTATTGTTAAAACATTTGTACTAATGATGTGCTTACATTTTACATATATTCATATTTAAATAAATAAATACATTCTTTTTAGTCTTCAATTTAACTCTGCGATATATTACATCTCGTCAGAATATATATTCTGTATATATATACCAGTAACAAAGCAATAAACGCGATTCGCACTGTTGACTTCATTACACAAAGCAAGTTCGTTTATTGATTTTCATTTTATTTTTCATTTCACAGCTGTAGTCTTTTTAAAAGATGTTTTCAATAAAAATGCAACTCAGTTTAGTAATTAAAATGAATAAATGACAAGTTAACTATTCCCTTTAAAATTAACATTCAATTAAGTTTTGCAAACAAAAATGAGAATAAATATTCCTCAGCGATAATTTCAATGCTATATGTTTTGCTCTTCTTTTGTTATTTCTTGAAAGCTGGGCTTTTGTTAAGACATTGAATTACTGCTCGTAATTAACTCATTTGATTCTTTTTTATTACAGAAAAGTTATTATCTGAGAAAATATTTTGCACTTCGTTAATTAGTCGAAAATTTGCTGGGTCGCGTACAATATAGTGTTCTGATAATTTAACAAAGAACTTTATTTAAAATTGGGTTAATAAAATCAATAAGTAGCAGTGTTTTACCGAATTCGGTGGTATGTGCGTAGGAGTTATGGGTTTCCATTCTTCTGGCTCTTCTCCTGGAAAAGCTTTTAAACGGTATTCGGCAGTAAAATCTATTATTGGATAACCACCATTTCCCGATACTTCCCATAAGATGTTCGCTAATATTGTTGATGGCTTCACCCAAACATTGTGCAAAGCTGGTGGAGAAGCTGAAATAAGACAATGTAATTAATTAAGAAATAAAAAACTAAGAAAAGAAAAAGTTGAAATAATAAAATAGAATATTTCATCTTGCCCATGTTTGATACTTCATAATAATGAAAATATAAAATGAATAAACTTAACTAATTAAAATGATCTCACATAAATAACTTTTAATTAGAACGTTACTTTAAGATAAATATTAAAATGTGATCTCTGGACTTAATTTTATTTATTATTTAATTTTGTAAGAATGTTTTAAAATTATTTTTTTGTTTGCAACACATAAAAGTGCTATACTTACTTCTCACTTGAACATTTATTCTTGTTTTTACAGCGTCAGCATCGTCATCTGAGGTGCAAGAATAATTTCCAGCGTCGTGTAAACTAACATTAATTAGGGCCAGTGCTCCATTTTGTACAACTTTTAGCCTTTGAATTTGACCGTCCTCTCTTCCTTCTCTGATCCACATTACTCCGGAGGATTGTTCTACTGGATTACTTTCATCTTCACTAATGCAGGGCAATGTTAAATTTTGCCCAACATCAACAGCTATTTTACGCACAGATACATCACTTAGTGCTTTTTGCCATCCTGTAAAAAAACAAATAAAAAATTAATTTCAGTTAAACTTTTTAATTAGTTATCTTTTTTACTTGGGTGTTTAATTATATAATTTTAAAACATGTAAAAATGTAATAAGCAAATAATGTTATTATTTTGTTCGCTTTCATGTAATGTCAATGTATTTTTGCTTAGCTTTCAATTTTTATTGTAGAATTTAATTTTTATTATCACGATTCCTTATTCAGTAGATTTTGTAAAAGAAAATTTAAAACATGTGAGCTTATATCAGTTGACAATATCTTAAGTCAGCACGGTCTTTTTTTTACAGTTTTCAAATCAGTGGAATAACTTAATTTGTAAGTCAGATCAATAATATCGATATAACGAATGGAATCACCTTGATATAAATTCTTTTATCGCTGAAGACTAAAATTTGTAATGAAAGTTTCACAATTAATATTCACATTAGTATAGTTGAAAATGAGATCCAATGCTTTTTAGCCAAATAAGGATAATCTGAATAAACATATTATTATCTATAAATGCATAACCTTCGGTAAATATTTGTGAATTCAGCCTCTACCTTCGACCGAGAGAGGCTGATTTTTCGATTTATTATGTAATGTATGAGAAATTATGAATGCGATGTGTAACATGCAATTGATATTAATGTCTGTACTTTACATTTTTCAGTCAAGCAACTTCAAAAGTTATAAAAATATTTATATTTCAATTGAATTTATTGAGAAAAAGAGTTAGAAATGAATAAATATTTTAAAAGATCAAATACATTTATAATGTAATTCAGTAGATTATATTTTATAAACCACTGTGCATTTTCTCACAAAAAAGTGAATAATAGTAGAATTCTATCCCAATTTGCAAAGTAAAATTTTAATCATAATTTTCAATAGCTGCAGTGCACTTTTCTTTTCTCATTTATTGAACTTTTCCTTACATTTTTGTGAAATTTTATCACACCATTAAACGTCGTAGAAAAATTTTAGTTGCTTTCAAAAATCGAATTCACATCTAACAGAATTCCAATATTACAACACGCATACCTTGGGTACATCTTTTATCCATTATACCAGAACATTTAAGTTTTTCATTTCGAATATCTTGATGTTTTAAATTAAATTTCTAATGTATTAAGTGTGACACCACAAAATTAAAAAAAAAATTAAAATGTTATGGCAATTTATATTTTATTTTCACTTATTATAAAAGAAAATAATTTTATAAATGACTCAATTTGTATAAGATTTCATAAATATGTTATTTTACTTTAATCTCGTTTTAAAAACTGATTTCTTAGAGACTTGACACTTTTTCCTAATATATTTGTAAATTACACTCATTATAAACAAAAAGTTTCATTTGCAACGGTAAGTACATTTATGACCATTGCACTTTAATTTATTGCAACAGAATTTATTTTTAGTATACTTTTTTTATTGTACTGCTATTATTTATGGAAATAACTTCTATTCTGTTATTTGGATCTCGTGGATACCTAAAATAAAGTTAACAAAATAAAGCAATTTTAAAATAAAAGAAGAAATTGATTTTTTTTTGTTTTTTGTCTCTTAACCTTATCATTTCTTTTCTTTTTAATCAATGATAAAAGCAATAGTACAGTTAATTTGTATAAAAAAAGTCTATTATAAAAGATTTATTATGCTCTCAAGTTAATAACATTTTCAAGTGTTTTTTTTCAAATCTTGCTCCTATTTTCCACAAACTTCATTGTTCATCCAGGCATTTTATTATTATTTGCTTTACAAACAAACAAATAAAAAAAGAAATAAAGAAAATGCCGTATCTTTTTTAGAATTTTTCTTTCAATTACAATTAACCCTTGTTAAAAAATAGAATAATTTCTTTACATTTAAAATATTATTAAATACTTTTATTCAATAATTTGTACGGAAATTAGGTAAAACTTTAAAATTATATATATATTTTTGTAAATGAAATGTGTATTTAAAATAAAATTTAAAACCTGAAAACATTGTTGCTTGAAATAATAATTACATTATTATTGAAGCTTTATGTAAAATGTTCAAATATCAAAACCAAACATATACGATAAATTAATTGAACAACAATAGCAGTTAGTCGGCAATTTGAAAAAACCTTGCAACACATCCGCACGGTGAATCATAATAACGTATAAACTTTTTTATCTCTCAAATAATATCCATCTAATATTGTAAATGAATTTTTGTTACAAAAATAAATACATAAAAAAATGGTAACAATTTAAATGTTGCTCTTCAATTCTACAACATTAAATTAAAAATCATTGATCTACAATTATGTTACTATGAAGAATTGATAAAAGATACTTATCATTAGCCACTTGTATCTACGTGACTATATATATACACACCTAAACATGTATACATGTACATGATATATAGATATATTTAAGCATATGTCAGTTTAATGTGATATAACTTGTTTCAGTCGAACTAGCAACTAATTCAAAATCCTATTAAACATTTTTTTTTGAAATTTTCTATATTATTTAAATAATTTAAATTTTAATGGAAAATGTTATCACAGAACCTCTTTATGAAGCTGCTTTTAAGACAAATAAATACAACTGGACATGAAATTTGTACATGAAAATTAAACGATTGACTGTCAAATAAAATCAATGAAAAAAAATAGATGTTTTCGTCGGGGTTTATGGAGGCGTATAATTTTAACAGTGGCATCTGACCTGCTAATAGAAATAGCAGTAACACGAATCCGTGGTTGACCATTCTTCCATATTAAGAAACGCGACAACTAAACAAAAATTGTCTCACATGTAATACAAATTCACATTAATCGCCGCGCTATTCCGTCGCACAAGCAAATGTCACTTTGTGCTGCTGCTTGTCAAATCTGACAAATGCATCACGCTTCGCGTGCAGCAGTGTTGGGAGATATACGAATTGAGGTAGAAATCCCTCGTTCCCCTCAACTCCCACTCTTCGGGCGTTCGAAGCTGGGATAACTTGAAACGCTGTGGAAGGGAGGAAATCCTTCGGTTATGTTCGTGGAACCTCGTGATGCTTCGTTTCGCGCGTTGTTTGAAAGAATAACGCGATGATGACTTTGTTTCATACAGATACAACATTATCAACTCTTTTTACTCGAATAATCATGATTTTTCGCGAATTCAAAAATATTATTTAAGGATAAAAAAATTAATAAATTCATATAATTAACAAGTAATATGATTCAAAGTATATTTAGTTAATTTATTCAAAATTTTCGTTTAAATGAGCACTAATTTTAAATTTTATTTTAAATAATTTTAATATTTCAAGACTCCTCTGCAAAATATTCTCAGGTTTTTTTATTATTATTATTTTACGAATAATAAACATTTTAATTTATATATTATACAATAAGTTAAACAAGGTTAACTGAATAATTCATTCATTTAATGCAATAATTTCTGCTTTCTATATATAAAAAATAAATTTTCCATAATTAATTATCTTTCAATTCTTTTTTTACGGAAGATGATAAAAATTGTCATACAATATTAAATACCTAAGGTACACTATTTTAATGCTTTTAATGCATATTTTAATCAATTTTTTATACTTGTTAATCCTTTATTTAATTAATGTAAAAAGAATTTTACTATTAAATTTAAAAAAAATAATTACTTACAAAGTTATTAACTTTAAATACCTGTCATTCATATTCAATGCGACGACGAATGAACCTATTTGTTAATATTACATCAAAATTACTCATGACTAAGAATTCCTGAAGTGGCCCCCTCAAAAACAAACATATCATAGAACTGGAAACTTTTCTTACCATTCGATAGTACTTGATGAAATAATAAATTTCCCAATATATTTTTAAAAAATTTTAATTTGTC
>JABFPM010001941.1:0-18187 GCA_022817325.1 Idris sp. 1 HC-2018
CAATTTGCTTTTCTCACTTAGTTAATTTACTTACATGTCATGTTACAATTTATTTCACAATTTATGTTGTTTATGTTGTTTATGTATATTTAACTTTAAGTTATTGATAAATTATTGTACAATTTGTCATATTTTATCAATTCTTAGTGTTAACATATATTTAGTCTTAACGTTGTATTTTTGAACTTATGTTTTTTAAATCGAATAAGTTCCGAAAAATTGGCAATAATTAAGCTTAACTAAATCTAATAATTCTATCTCTTTCCCACTTATGTGACTGATATATCACCTTAAACAATGAGATATTTTTGGGAAAAAATAAAACAAATAAATTCAAAGACTATGAAAATGTTTCTTATCATAAATTTATCAAAAAGTCGTAAATTTTCAAAAAGATTCATTACAAATTTAAATTTGAGACAAAAAATCTTTCGCCTCGAGCATTTTTCTGTTAAAAAATAATTTTAATTTAATTTTACATATATGTCATTCTACATAATCTTAAATTATGTTATTCTTTTTTATTTTGTGGAAAATTTAGATAGGCAAGATTTTTGTATATAGGTCACATGCTAATAAGTATCAGTGTACATTACAAAATCAATGTAAATAATTAAACAAACGAGCGACTTTAAAAACCAATTTCATTAAAAATATATAATTAGTCATCAAAATATAATTATCAATTTTTTTTAATCTTTCCGTCTTCAAAAGTTTCAATTTTGTTTAAAGCAATATCTAAACTTTGGAACTCACTGAAAATAACTTCTATTTTCTATACCTTGATATAATTATTTTTCATGTTTTCGCCTGTAAACACATCCCAATCGTGGTAGCACCTAATAATTTGCCAAAGTTACATCTCAAAAATGACCCAATTATTGCCCAATTATTTGTGAGAATTAATATTTGATTATTTTCTTAAAAACATTGAATGAACACATAGTTTTGTTTTGTTTTAATTAAGAAATATACACTCTAACATAGTTTATACATAAATAACAAAATTTCAATTCGGAATTTTAATCTATTTATTAACTTATATGGTTTTATGTTTATTTTGAATTTTGCATAATTACTGTATTATTTTAAAAAGACCAGTTGATTAAAAAAATCTAGTTTAAATATCATAATCCTAAAATTAATAAAAAATTTTTATTGAATTTTATTCATCCACTAATTTTGTTGTGCTGGACAAAAAAACCCTTATGCTATATTTGTACGTGTACAATGAATTAGGTTCAAGTTAGTAAAAATGTTTACTTTTGTGTTCTCTTAAAAAGCACAAAACTAATTAAATTTCGGGGACATTTTATTTTATCTAAACCTTTAGGAAAATCATTTCATGTAATGTTCACTTTGAATATGAATGCGCTTTTGTTTGGCGTGGAGAAAGATTCTCCAAGATTCTCAGAGAAAAGCAGTGGTTGCCAATTCACAATAAACGCATCCTTTATTGTTAGTTAACCATCTCAAATAAACTAAAAAGTTTTGTTTTTAAATAAAAACTGTTATAAAAATAAAATATTGTGAAATATTTCTAATGTGTTTACTTTTAAAAGTTATGGCATTAAAAAGAAGTGTTCAAATGCGTAAACAGAAATATTTTGACAGAAAGTAAACACTATAACTTTAATGATGTAAAAATATTGTCTTACATGTATGTTTTGACTAAAACATTTATAATAATATCACACTGTAGACAAATAATTATTTCATTGTACATTCAAATCGCAATTAAATCATGAAATTGTGAAAATTGATGTTTTAAAAGAATTATTAAACATACCATTTCACTTCTTCAGCACATTGAAATTAATTTATATAAATTCAAAAAATTAACATATATATAATATTTTCGGAAATACTAACTTCTCAAAAAACAATTATTCAAAACAATTTTTGTTTTGTTTAATAATCTCTCAAAAGAATTTTTTTTTACAAAACTCACCTCTTATACAATAATTATTTTAAATAAAAAAATTGTGTTAAACAAAAAAACTTTTCAAAAACTTTTTCTTTAAAAGGAATTCTCATCTTCAGGTTTTTTACTGAATTTTTTTTCTGAATATTCATTCAATGCTTTTATGAAAATAATCAAATATTAGGAATTGACCAATTATTGACCAATTAACCTCACAAATAATTGGGTCATTTTTGAGACACAGCTTGGCCCAATTATTGGCCCTTCTGTGTTTATGCTTCTGAATAAAAATAACAATGTAATTCAAAATTATTCAAAATTTGTAAATCTTTTCTTTTTTGTCTAAAGCCGTATTTGGAAGTTATATAAAAAAAAACTTAACAATTGTTTTCTTTCAATAAACAATTCTGCTAATTCTGTACATTTTCTAATTTTTGGTTTCATGAGACTTGAGTAAATAGAAAAACTTATTATATAATCAACTTGACTCAATTCTTCCATTAATTGTAAGAATGAAATTATAATTATATTCTTGCAAGATAACTAACATATCCTTAAATACAGTTGAAATCTATATATTTAAAATTGAAATTATACAATAATTTAAGTTTATATTTATTAATTTTTCGAGTGATTAAAAAATTATTACTGTAATTGTGATATATAAAAAACGAATTATCTACTGATTCTGAATTTAATCTAGTTATTTTTTTAACCTTTAAATTATTTTTTTTATATTAAATTTTAGCATTGCACCTTATTAGATAATGACTAAAAAAGCATAATAGAATATAAAAAAAATATTAAAACCTATTATTTGAAGTTTTTTTTAAAAAAATGATAATGTAAAAGTTAAAGGTTTGTGAGACATGGCCACATGTCAAATTTATAATTTTTATTTTAATTAAGTGTTTACAAATAATGTTAATTACTTCAAACATCTTCGAACTTTTGGTTAAACTAAAAGATACATAAAACAGAGAATATATGAGGAGTTCTAAAAAAAATGTTCTTTTATTCGTAAAAAAGTCGAAAATTTCTGGCTGAGAGCACACCTTTGGGACTATTTTTTTCTTGTTCTTTAACCCCTAAAATAGACAAAAAAAAGCGGTGCCCTTAGAAATGTTAAGGCTGACACATTTAAATATGCTATCAAAAGCAATTTTCTATACAATTTCATTGCAGCAATAAAAAAGTTTAAATTTTCGAACTCAGGGCACACCTTTAAAGCTATTTTTTCTATGTTCCTTGACCTCTCAAACGTGGGGGGAGGGAGGGGAGCAAAAATAACTCTAGACACACACTTGAAAAATATTTGAAGAAAAGCGGGGTAGGGTCATTGCCTGACTTTTAATCCGTTTAAAATTTATTTAACAAATTTTTTAGTATATTTTACATGACATTTTTAACATGTTTACATACATATATAAATTAATCAATCTATTATCCCTGGACCATAATAAGAACCTTCAAATAATTGAAAAATGCACAAAAAAACATTGTTTGAATTATTATTAATTTTTCATTGATTTTCACTGGGATGTCCCCTTAATCATATTTTTAATTTGATTTAGCTGTTGCGAACAAATCTCAGTGCATGCTGTGTATTAGAGTAGATCTTAATATAATTGGCACAATCAAAATTGGATCGCTCCCCAGAATGATTCGAAATGGTAAAAGAACAAAATTACACATTTATTTAGATCTCTTTAAAATAGAAGATCTTTTTGCTTTTAAATACTCTACAAGATTTTGACCAGCGTTCACAAAATTTTTATGGTCCCCTATTTTTGCATCACCCTATTGTACATAGTTGTATAAATTTATTTGAAAAGTCATTTTATTTAATTAAAAAATTTAGTTCTGAATTTAAAAAGGGTTTAAGTAAAAATGAAACTGATTTTATTGTTATTTATTTTTTTTTCAATAAAACAAGACCGTTGTTTATTCCCGCGTGAATCAGAAGCATGCAAACAAAAAGTATTAATAAATAAAGAAAAAATAGTGCAATCACTCCGAGACTTCGTTGTCATTGCCGATCTTCATACCTTTTTCTTTGTTTTTGTCTGAAAACGTTAAATCAAATAATGAAATCTGTAGTATCAAACCAAATTCTTAAAAGTTGTCTAATAATAATTTTAAATTTAAAATGCCTAAAATAAAATTGTAGTTACCTTATCTTATGTTCAACTTCTAAATCGGTAATTTTGATGATACTCTCTGAACTATCACTTTCTTCAGACGAACTTTCAGTTTCGGTATCACGTTGAGTTCGTTTTCGGGATTTTTTATTCAGTTTCCCTTTGTTTCTGCAAAAAATATTCACAATTTGTATAATATTTTTTGAAAAAATATGATTTTTATCAAAATATATATTACATTTCAAAATGTTTATCGCTTCTTTTTGTTGTTGTTTCTTCTTCGCTACTATCATCACTTTTTAACTCAAATTTCTTAGAACTTTTACTATGTTTACTGCTTTTTTTTACAGAGGGCTGCTTTAAAGAAATTCTTGAACCCGAAGTTGAATATCCCGTATCTTGTCTACTTTTTTTAAATCTGAAATCGATAAAAAAAATTTAAAATATAATTCTAAACATTTTTTGTTATAATAAACAAGTTACCGAGTATTTTTCTTTGAATTTTCCAAGGGCCCGCTATCGTAGTCGTCCACTTCTTCAGATGAATTTCCGCTTTCCGAAAAACCTTCTTCTACATCTTTAATATACTTCTTTTTTTTTTTCTTACGACTTTCTCTTCCACTAAAGTTTAAAAATATTAACATTGTAACATTTTAAACAATGTTGATTATAAAAATAAATGTTTACCTAGAGTGTTTGCTTTTTCGATAAATTTCGTCCCTAGAAATAATGCTAATTGTAGGAAGTTCGTGCCTTTCTCCTCCGGCTTTTTTTCTATTCACTTTGTTTTCACTCTGAACAACGTACAACCTATACAACTGCAATAGTATGACCAAAGTGTTTTTACAAGTAAAAAATATGTTCATGTAGTTGACAATTTTGTATTCGACTATCAAAATAAGACGAAAAGCTAAAAATGGTCCATCCTGAAAAAAATTTTCCTCTTTGTTTACATTCATTTTTATGAAAAAAAAGCTCTGAAAAATGATGAAAAAAAATTAAACTGCAGCAAAGTATATATAATTTACTGGCCAAAAAATACTTGAACCAAGTATATTTTTCACTTGAATAAAGTAAATTTCACTTGAAATAAGTCAAATATGCTTGGTTCAAGTATAATATTACTATAAAAGTACACAAGCATATTTTTGACTTAACCCCACATGGAAATGCACAAAGAAAAGAACTCAGAGATGCAGAAAAACTGTTGTTAGAGAACGACAAAAATTTTGAACAGATTATCAGTTAATTTAAGTGAAATATACTTGACTCAAGGTAGCAATTTTTTCAATGCGAACAACTTTTACTATGAACTATAAAAAAAAGTCTGTAATTATGTCAACGTAGCTCTCATATAAACTATAAAAAGTTCAAATTTTAACAAATTTATATATATATTTTCAGAACTCGGCTTATTCAGATTTTCAAATAAAAAACATATGTATTTTTTAATTAAATTTGCACTCGAAAAACTTCAGCAAATTTGTTAAAATTGAAGTTTTGAAGGTATATTTAGATAGAGTTTTTTAGTGAAAGGTATTTCAAAAATGTTTAGAGTTTCATTTCCATAAGAGTGAAAATGACTCGTACCCTTGTGATTTTAGGCTCATAATCTATGGAATCTTAAAATTCAACACTTTATAAACTTTTTAAGACTTTGTTTTAGGCATTTTATTAGTTTTTATAGGCATAATATGCCTAAAAAAATGTATCAGTATCTTAAGTAAGTGCACATTTATATGCAAATTAGTATAGAAATGGATTAAAAATGTAGATTAAAAATGTTTTATTTAAGATATATTTTTTTGCAATTTAATTGGAATATGAACAGGTTACGAGACTAAATTTATATTAAATTTAGGCATTTAACAACTTATAAGCATAAAATTCTATTTAACATAAAACTTCAACAGATTATGGGCCTATTAAAACTAGAATTTTCTTAATATAATGTCTTATTAATTTGGACGATTCACACAAAATTTGAAGCAAATATTTCAGAAAACAATTTAAGAATGTAAAATAAAAAAGTGCAAGGTATAATTTTTGTTTTATGCGGGTACTTTATTATACTTCTATTTATTTATTTATTTACCTGAAGTAGCATATTCAAAGCAATTCCCCAAACATCAATAGTGCAGCAACTAGTTTCTTGTGCCTTTTTCTTAACCGGATTATTTGCAGAGAGTCGCGACTTCCGGGACTTGGTTGCCGTGAGTACAACTGTAAATTGCATAAGAGACCACGTCCAGATGCCCAGGGTCAAATAGACCAGCAGCGGCTCGCGGGAAATTCGATCTTCCTTGAACGAATCGAAGAATTCTATGATATCGGCGGCGGTGCCAATGTAAACCAACAGAAGTTGGCTCAGCTGGTCACGGGTCAAGTCTCCTTTCGGAAGCATCCAGCGACCGATTATCAAGATCAGCATTAAAAATTGCTCGATCAAGGTCACCCAGGTCTCTGCAGATATCTGAATGTCCGGTAGTTTAATATTTACCTAATAAAAGTGCATTTTTAAATATAATTTTTAACTTTTACTTAATTTATTGTCTTTATCTTTCATTATAATTACGCCTAGAGTTTTTTGTAAATGCTTTAAGTCCTCTGTCGCAAGATTTGTCAGATCAAAATTGTCAGTGAAATTATTGAAATTTGACTCTCGAGCTTTGACTCGTCGATTTATTTTGTCTAATTCGAGAAGCCAAATTGATGGAACTGTGCTGCATAAGTATAGAAATACTGAAGGACAAAACCTAAAAGTTGTTCAATAATATAATATTTCTGATGTAACATGATTTTAGATTAGAACTTCGAATAAAATAATTAATAAAACGGTACACTTTGCATTACTATAACAGAATTCGTAAATATATGTCTTTGAAAATTTGTTAAATCATGCCAGGTCGATTTTGACCTGGTTCATTTTTGTCTAAATGCACAATTTCCGTTTGTCAGATTGGTTAGATGTAAAGCTTTTCTTTTTTTATATTAAACAAAACTAACAAAAACTATTGATAATCATTTAAGATGAATTTCAAGGATAATATTTAACTTTTTGTTGTCTAATTTTCTCATTTAAAATGGAATATTTTCGAAAAAAATGTTGGTCATACCATTTCCATTCCTGATTTTCTTTAATTGTCATTGTAAATATTCCTTCAAAAAATAGCATAATGATCGGACAGCACAGATACCAATAAAGTGGGTTCCTTTTGAAAGTTGTCGCCTGCCAAATTGCAACGAAACCGTGGGAGGCAAAAACTAATCGCGTAAAAATTGCCTTAAGTATTGCTAAGAATATGGTCATTTTTCGAGAAAGAAAACTACACAAATTTTCCCACCAATTCTTCAAATTCCCGTCGTATCAACAAATAATCACTCGATTCAGTTTATACAACTGTAAAATAAATTTCTTTTTTTGAAATATACTTTAAGGATAGAGAACCCGCGAGTAACTGCGGTCTTTTTAGGAACATTAGGAGTGTTTGAATTTCCTGCGCATGAATATCTGGATTCATTTATTGGCAAGTTCGATTGGCCGACGATTCCTTTTTTTGCGTAATGAAAGAAAAAAAGAAAAGAAAAATATGTAGTAACTTAATTTTAAAGGCAACAAATGTAGATTATAAATTATCTACACGAAAGCATCTTTTCAATATATATAATCTGTTTTCGATAAATGCATGATTAAATAATTATGGAAATTAGAATGAATCAGTCTGTATTTTCACCACTTTGCTACTTTTACCGAAGAGACACAACATAATCATACATTATGTACTTATCTAAGCGATTTTGCTTGACATTCGTGAGAAATTTAATGACCGTGTTTCTAATCGCACGTGAATTTTTAATTAATCATTTTGTTGAAAAACTTCCAATTTTTAAGAAAAATTCTAATCACTAGCGAATAAATTATATTAAATTAATGTTGAACTATATTTTTGATGTTAGTCGTACTATTGATACTACAGTTCGTTAATTTTTAATTAATAATTAAGCTAAAGTGGTGCTATGATTATGCATATTGTGCGAAAAAAATACCGTTTTTTGTAATTTACGATGATGACGTTATACGTGAGGTAAATTAACTGTGGCAAATAGTCACACAAGTGATGTAACGAATTATGTATAAGATTAATTAATGAAACTAGCGGCACTGCTTTTGTTTAATTATTAGTTCTAGTTTATTTAAATACGATGATTGTGTTATATTTTCATTTATGTTTCTCAAAGACAATTTAAATATAAGTACAGAATTTTTAAATTAATTTATAGTTTGTATGAAAAGTTAGATTTACGCAATGTTTAAACAAAATTTACTGTTTGCAGAAAATAACTATAATAAAGTGGGATTTTTTTATTTTTGTGCATTTTAAAAGAATATAATTTTTTGTTTTTAACAAAAATAAAAATCATTACAAGTTTTATATCTCGATTCATGTAAGACATACATTTTTACATAATTGTCTATTTTTATTACCTTGTGTGTAAGTTAAAAATTTAAATTTCACAAAACGATTTAATAGAGTTATCCTGCATTTAATTAAACCATTGATGATTAAATTCAAATTGAATTAATTAATCTTTAATTTATCAATTGACTGTAGCTTTATCTTACAAATTATCTAGACTATTTCAATTCAAAGCAGCTAAATTTAGCTGAAATCTTCAGACCCAATCGATTTCTCTAATTACCCCCGACCCTCAATTAACATAACATTAATTGCACAACAAAGTTGCCGATGAAATCTCACAAACGGAGGTGAACTTCAATTTTTTTTTCTTTTCTATATCAATAAATTTGCTCCTCCTTTTTTTTTTATTACCTTCAATTGAAATCAATTAACAATTTATACTTTCTCAAATTTAATCCATTAAAGTGAAATTTGAGATGTGTAATATTAAAAACACGAATTTGCAAGTCGACTTTGTTATGAGTAATAAGAATTTTGTAAATGTCAGTCTCGGGTCATTAACACCAGTAGCTAAAATTGATTCTTTTTTTCGTCGCAGGGATATCCTAATCAACGTCGAAGGTCCTGCAAAACCGGCCCCGTAAGGCCGCAACCGTGGTTCCGGCATGAGACTAACAAAACTAACAAAACTAACAAAACTAACGTCATCTGAGAGCGACTACAACCGAAGCCGGCCGAGCCAGACCGAGTCTCAGTTGAAAGCCCAGTGTTATTCCACACAAGTTGGAGGCAGTTTAGTAGCTGACAAGCTGGCCAGTCGTCGACTTCGTCGCGGTAACAAAATACAACCGCGAGTATATCTCAAATTTGCTGCTTCGAAAAGTGCCTTTTATTGGGATCAACTTATTACTACATTTTCATCGGCAGATATGAGGGACTCGTAATTATTGTCAGGTAAAAATTTAACTCCAAAATTGTATTGAAGAAAAAAAACAGTTACCGGCGCCTCAACCCAACTGTCACTCCCTTTTTGATAACCTGACAGTAACGGTTTTCTCAACTTCAAGCAAAATTCTCGAAGAAATTCAGATGGTTAAACTGAAATTAACAACAACAACAACAAAAGTAAATAATATTTCGATAAAGTTTGACATTAGTCGTACGTCTAATAAATAATAAATAGTGTATAATATTGTATAATGTTGTATAATGTTGTATTTCATGCTACTGAACCTCTAATAAGTGTGTAATAAGTTGGTAATTTAGGATACAAAAGGATACCTCTGGTTTTCCGATACGTGTGACCGTTTTGTTTACCGATACAACACCGTCCGGTCTACTTTTAATGTTATCGCAAATTAGCGACAATAGTGTCAGTAAAGCACTTTGATGTAGGTAAACATACGGGTTTTTCGATTTCCGCCGGTTTTTCTTAGTCTCGACTTATGCGGGAACAGTTAACTCCTTTCAATTCAGTCACTTATTTTCGATCTTCTAATTAATAAATACACACAGTGTATTTGGATTTTCCATTCGAAATGGAAATGTGATGCAAAGCCTCATGTAAAAAAAACCCCGATTTCATTTTTTGTTATTCAACCTGAAATAAATTGACATTCAATTAGAAAAGGGATCTGAAAAAAAGAAAAAAAAATAGAACAGGAAACTGAACAAGTGATTGTCATTTAATTAATTTAGAATGTACATCAAGGTCAGACATTAAATTTTAATGCATTTGAGGAGGAATAATACTTGGAAGAGAAAAAAAATGTTAACAAATGTTGTAACAAATTTTTTTGTCTTTACGTAATACGTGCTTCTTTGGTGCAGCAAAACGTAACGGACATTGTATAAATAAGCACCTGGAAGTATCTTTATATTTGATATCAATCAATATACGTCATTGTTTATTCAATGCAACCAACTCTACTTTAAAACGAACAATGAATTTCAAGTTCACAGTCACGTTATTAATATAAATAATTACTCCTCCAATATCACGTTAGATACATGTTAACAACTAAAATTGGTATGAATAATACGCGATATCTGTCCGCAAAGATATTTAGGAATAAATATATTTTCTTGAAAAAAAAGATAATTTTACAGTTTTCTTAGAAACAAGTGTATATGTTTATTTCATAAATATATAAACATACACAAAGGAAGTGCATATTTATCCGGTGCTTTTATTAGTATTTTTGTCAGCAATATGTGTTTGTATCTGCTTTGTTAAGTATATAAGTGCATGATTTCGGGAAATATTAAAGAATAATACAGAAACGAAAGTGAACGAAAAGATACGATAGCGATCCAGAAATGCAAATACGCGTATTAAATGATCGATAAGATTAGAGATTTCGTAAATATGATAGGAATGCTGTTGCAAAGTGGCTGACCGTTATTATCGCACCACCCTCGTCTGTATCCATGACAATGGTTTCACTTTCGCAAGTCGATTAGCGCCGATTTAAGGCCGGTTTCGTTGGCCGTTATTTCATGAATGCGTGCGCGCATGTGCCATGCGCACCAGCTGTTCTATTCAAATTGGCGCGCGTTCAATTTCTAATTTATTCGTCAATTAAAGTCATTTCACTTTCAACGGAAAAAGCCATGTAATTTATTTGTCTTCAAATAATTAATTCTTAGCTTGTAAATCACAAATAATACCCTGCCGGGCGGAAAAATGTGAATGTGAATTTACTTTTAATTGATTTATTTACTACAAAACAAAATGATAAATAATAATAATTTGTTTGTAATTTTTGTTTTAATTTGATATGGAGACGACAAGAATAACAATATTAATGCATCTTAGATATGTTAATTACTTGGCTATTCCTCTATGTAATTTGCGATCCGTGTTTGAATAACGAAATGCATTATGTATCATTCACATTCACGTGCAACATTAATTCTTAATAAATTGTTCAGTTAACTTTTAAAACAATTTATTCTCTTGCATTCAATCAAATAAGCTATTGTATAGCGAAGGTTACACTTGTTTTATTACTAAACACTAATTATTAATCAAAAGTCACGTCTTGTTGAATTAACCGTTAAAATCCTTGATAATTGATACAATAAAAATAAGACAACAAATTAGAATTCAAAAAAATGATATTCCAAAAAGTTGATATTAAAAAACTAGAACATTTAGTTTTTGCCGCCTAAATTGCTGTCAACCGGAAAAAAATAAGTGCATCGCACGTTTTTCGAGCCGTGCGAAATTTTTGAACAGTTATTCGCGCGTTTGAATATGCAGTCGCGTGTAAAACGCAACACTGAAGCAATTCCAGGAGAATAAGCATAATAGTCATTATTAGCACACTCTTCTCATTTATGGGAAAGTCTTAATAAGATGGAAAATTGTGATTCCTCATCATAAAAAGTACACGACAAATTTAAACATAAGCAATTTGGTCGCAAACTTTTATGTGCATAAATATTTTTATTTTATGCAAAATAAGTTGTGCAAATTAATTTTATTTTTTAGTCAAGTTCAATTAACATTTTCAGGCATTTATCAGTGGAAATTACAAAGTCTGGTCTGAAAATGTATATAATTATACAATTTTGCACAGACTGATTTAAAAGGGGGAATAATAAATTATAGCAGCTGCATAGAGAAAGCACTAGGTGTACATGAATGACTTTGGCACGATCTAAAAAAAAGGAATAAAAGTAATTGCTTCATTCACTTTGAGAATAGTTTGCATTCAAGAGCGCATACCAATAAACATTTACAACTCGAAATAAGGCTTTTTCTTTTTATTTTTTCAATTAAATTTTACTTCTATTTTTGAGAGAAAAAAATTGTTTCAGCAATTTTTCATCTTCAAGTGGAAAAGTTGTTTCTCATTTTCCAAGAATATTATTTTATGATCAAATAATAAACAAATAGAAATCTTTTTACTTAACTTCTGGTTAGTATTTATGTCAATATATATAAGAAAATATTTCTTATATATTTTTCAACATTCTTTTAATTCTATACAATAATTGCAATTGTTTGCTTATTTTTGTCCATTAATACGTAAATATTAAAAGTAAAAATGTTGATTTCTTTAATTTACATAATTCTAATATTTTCTTTCTTTGGGATTCTTTTTTCTAAGAAGCAACATCGATTAAATTTGACAAGAGAATTTTGTCAGATTATTCGAAATTTATTTTAAAATAAAGCATGTGTCACTTTATCGATGTATAAATTACATTAATGACACTTGGAAGATAATAAAAAAGGCCTAAAAACAAGGGTCAAGAATTGTCGTCGCGACATAATCAGGCTAGATAACTGTACCCGCAAGTGAGCACCTGCTTTGTCACCTCGGTCATTGATGTCTCGTCGCTCACTGGTCCGTAATAACTCGGATTTTTGATATGCTTTCGTGTTTCGTGAAAGATCAACAAAAAAAAGATCTTAAGGAAAAGTGGACTTGTCGGCATTTTTTCAAGGTCATTCGCTTTTCTCTACCGACAATCACATCGACGAATATATGTAATATAAAAGGACGCTTTTTTTGTCTTTCACATCAATCAAATTAATAATCGCAATAAAAATAAGAATTTTATAACAAAACCATGTCATGTTTTCAAGTTTGGTACTGACATAATCTAAAGAGTGCCAATAAATTTAAATTATTTGCATAACTGCTTCGTTTCATTAATGTCATTAAGATGAGTGTAATCAAGTTTAGTTGTTAGATTGTTATTGCGAGAATAAAACATCTGAATAACACTGAACCAAGTCTTTTTCTGTGCTTGACATCACATTTAAATTGCGTCGCAGAATAATGAAACAAAATTTCGGAATTAAACAACCACACAACATTGTTTAGGGATTTCATTTGTTTCATCAACAAAATCCGGTCAAATATCTGTAGCTGCAAACATTGCGTGTGTTTGCCTCTTATTTATGTTTAATGTATTCGGTTTCAAAAAGCTATTTGAATATTATTTCAATAATCTTGCGTCACGTTTCAGGTTATAATGATTAGATCATGCGTTACATTAGCTTAATTGTTAGAAAGCAATATAAATTACGAAAAAATTTCATTTTCCCTTCAAAAAAGTTTTGGCTAAAATAATCTTGTTGAATAATTAACCCATTATTCCTATATCAAATTTGTTAAATTTTTATTCCAACCACGTTTATCTGGGAATTCATTGATATTTAGTTTGTGTTCAATAACCTTGTAATCACGCTTAGGTCTAAATCTTCGAAGATTTAAAGCTCTTTTAGTTTGTTCAATCATTATATTTAAATTCTCAGTACTTCTTTTTCCTGGTGGTTAATATCAACTTTTTTCTTATGTTAAACTTTTTTTTCAATAACATTTCTTCTAAACATTTTTCTTATTTAATCCTTAATTAGGCGCAATCGCTTTTTCCACGCGTGGCGCCTGACAAATGTCAACAAAATGACAAAAGTTTTTTTTACATTTAAACACACATGTTTTGGTATTTTTTGTAATGTTTTGAGTAGAAAGTTGAATTATTATTACAAATAAACAAGTACAAATATTTTTTAACTGTTAACATTTTAGTTTAACAATATTCTGCAACAATTTTATACTTTTTTTTTTTTTTTTTTTTTATAAATAACCGAAAAATGTTCATTTGAGGAATACATAAAAGTTTGATTAAACATTCAAAACAAAATAAATAAATAAATTTCAATTTTGAAAGTATGTACATTGCAATATCTTACAAGGTGAATTAAGGGGTTAATTTTAGATTTTGTTCGTCGTTTTTGGCAAGTTTATACCTTTACCTTTTTGCCCCCAAAATACAGAAAGTTTACAATGACAAAACGATTTCAACATAATCGGATTACCAAATCACGAGGAATTTTTGAATTATAGATGTGCAAACAAATGTAGGTGTCGCTCATCGTTCCTACGCAGTTGCGAGAGACTCGTCTCTGCCGCAATTTATAATCAAACAATTGTTCCTTCTTGGGCTGTGCCCCATTGTCGTGACAGACAAAGCAGTTATAAACACAATCGGCTCGGGAAACAATCGATATGAAAAAGCCATACTTGAAATTACGTATAATCACACTGGTCAGTTGAACTACATTCGATAAAAGTGAATGTTTTATTGCGCGCTCACAGAAAACGTGATACAATGTCCACTGCGGTTGCCTTCATTTAAATCTCCGCGATTTCAGACGAAACATTCAAAAAAACATCATTTTACAATGAAACATAAATTTTTTCGATTTTTCACAATTCAATGTACTAATTTAGATCATAGCTATGACATGTCCAGAAAGTTTGAAGAGTCGATTTTTTTCATCAAAAACTTTCTACAAAATTAGTTTTGCTAGTATTTTCGTTTATGCAGATCATTCCCAAGAAATATAAAGTTTATTTAATTTTTATCTCAATTTCCTAGGAAATGTTATTTTTAAAATTAAAATATTTTATATGGGGCATTCTTTTTGTCATTTTCATTTGGAAAATAAATTTCCTTGAAATAATTTCTTTCGAATTCTACATTGAAAATAAAGAGACACGTATTTTGTTAGTTTTATTTTTAATGCAAAATTGTCGAGATATGATTTTTTTAAGTTGCGCGCTCACAGCAATGTTAAAATACATGTTTTTTTTTTAATTCTTAATAATAACAAAAAATCGGGAAAAAAGATTTAAAAATGCATTTTCGTCAAGAAAGACCTTTTTTTTGTTTGTTTGTTTATTTTTTTTTTTTTTCTCGCCAAACTATTTGTTATGAAATAACGAATAATATCTATAAATTTTAAAATGGAACTCCAAACCGTTTAAAAGATATGACAATTTTTATAACGCCGCGCGACTAGTGCAGCGAACATGCGCGCGGTTTCATCACTATATTTCCTTTCGTCTTGAAACATTTTTATCTATTTTTATCTATAAACATTTAATAAACACTGTTCATCAATTAAAATTTGTAAACTATACTTATTTTATTTGTATAATTTATTAAAATATTGTTTTAATGTTGCTTGTCGTTATAATGAATATATTGACACGGCGTTATAAAAACTGTCATATCTTCTAAATGGTTTGGAGTTCCATTTGAAAATGCTGTGAGCGCTAAAACGCGCTCGAGCGCGCAACTTAAAAAATCATATCTCGACAATTTTGCATTAAAAATAAAACTAACAAAATACGTGTCTCTTTATTTTCAATGTAGAATTCGAAAGAAATTATTTCAAGAAAATGTATTTTCCAATTGAAAATGACAAAAAGAATGCCCCATATATATTATATATATTCATTTATTAGAACTTACAATGATGCAAAAATAAGTGTTACGTTCCCGTTCGCACGCGGGTTCGGTTTATATGATTTCAATTGTATTTGTTTAATATACTGTTCAGACCTAATTATTTAATTAATATAATTGAATATTTATAACTGTTCAAATTTCAAACTGATAATGTTAGATAACTTTTTTCCGCTAAAATGATTCTCATTCTTAGAATTCAGGAAGACCAATAATTTAGATGAAGTATGTTTATGAGCATTAGTCAAAATGGAAATAAACCTAATTCATGAATAAATATATATTTAAAAGGATGAACAAAATAAAACGTATTATTGATAAGCAAGCTAAATAACGTAGACTTTTTCCGGGTAAAAAGCAAAAACGCGTGTAATCGAAAAACAAAAGTTACAAGTGATAAATCAAAAGAGTTAAAAAACATATAACCTCAAAGATGTTACGCGACTTCCGACGGGATGGACCGCTTATTTGCTTTAACTGGTCGTCAGGATAAAAGCAGGAAACGTCGCGCGCTATCGCGTCCGTGCAATCTGGCGGACATTTTTGCGCGCGCGCGCTAATAGCCGGGGATTCGCGCGAAAACCAATCGCAGGATGCGCGCATGCGCGCGCGGCCAGAAAAAAGAGCGAAAGGGACAAAAAAAAGGTTGAGAAAAATCGGATATACCGGTAGGAGGTGTGCGTTCGCGCAAGGTCGTTGCCTTGGCACTGCAGGCTACTAACCTTAGACGAAGGAAAGATGTTCGGGACGACGCGCTAATTCACCGGGACAGTTGTGTACACGTACGCAACCTAGGTCAGGGCTCACATGAATGGGCGGCCATACAAATAGACCATTATTTTACCATTTTTACGATAATAATATATGTAAATAACAAAAAGTAAACCATTTTTTGTACATATTTGTAATCATCATTTCTTAATTGTTCCTTAAATCTATCAAATATTTTGTCAATACTTTTTAGTTGTAACATTTTGATTAAATATTTTAGTCGGCTTTTTGCGATTATTAGTATAACTTTTACTAGTACGCCTTATACTTGTCATTAATTATACATTTTTAAGGCGTTTGTCATCCTACTTGAATTGTACCCCACTATAATTCGACGAACATAAGCAAGAAAAAGAAGACATTCATTTGATATGATCTTTTTATCAAATGTTTTAAGCGGATATTTGTATTGTCCTTATTTGAGGGTAATCAAATTGGAATGAATTCAGGAATCTTTAATTTACCACACTAGTTGTATATATTACCGAGTCAAACTAAATAATTTATAATTAATTATTATTATTATATTTACAGTGTACCTTCCATACATTAAGTTTCATTGTAAATAATAAATCTGTTAGGTGTCTAGTATTTACTGTAAACAATTAATAATTTGTATTTTATCAAGAGTGCACAGTAAAAAATCAACTGTGTAAAGTGTTTATCAATCCACAGTGTAAAATAACCGATTCACAAATTGTACTTTTTTCTGCGTTAAAAGTACATCTTTTGATGTGTAAACAATTTTGTCAGTTCTAGGCATACACTTAAACTATGATGTTGTTACAATCATAAAATTAAACAAAAAAGTACACTTCATATTGGCCAAGCTGCACGGAAAAGTTTTCGGGGCATCAGACGTGCTTGCTATGGTGCGTCCGTCGAATTATAGGTTATGGTAAATCAGAGCTCCCGCAATGAAAGGCGCCAAATTCGGTGCGTTTGATGCCCCGTACGGGACGATACACGTCCCGTTTGTCGGAGCGTATGGCCTCTTAACATTTAGTAAATTGGCTGTACTATATGGGGCATCCGATAACAGCAAATTTTTTCCGTGTACACTGAGAGAATTATGATTTTAAACATTACGATCAGTGCTAATAAACTAAATGCATAAAGCACTTATTACATTACATTTAATCATTATTTAAAAGAACTATAGCGGTGCTAGAAGTTTTTCAAATAACCTTTGAATTTTTTTAAACAATATTTTTGCTACTTTTTTTTTTCAAATGGCCATTGAATATAATCTAATAAGTGCTTCATGCATTCAGTTTACTAACACTGATCGTCATTTTGGAAAATCATCATTCTCTCAGTGTAGTGAAGAGGATAAATGAACAACACACCTTGCTGGGATGCAAGAATTGGAACAATTTTTCATTGCGAGGGAGTTGTTCTTTAACTCTGGTCTGTTTGCCGTAACATCTTGGCAAGTTGCTGGTCCAAAGGAGTTTTTTGAAAGAACTATCCTGCAGAGAGTCGCAGGCATTGGTGTTAGAACAATGTACTGCGTCTCCTTAGGACCTTTGCTTAACACCGGAATAAAAACTTTGGCGACTAGATAATAAAGATCAAGGATAAGTACAAAAGCTAACGCTAAGCACTGAAAGGGGGAGAGAGAGAGAGACAGGGGGGGGGGGGAGTTATACTTC
>JABFPM010001942.1:0-18183 GCA_022817325.1 Idris sp. 1 HC-2018
TGTACGACAACATTGTGTGTCATTTCTGCCTTATTTGCACCACAAACTACCCAGCCATATAAAGTGGCGTGTGCCATAAATTTTCTATCCTTTGAGAATCGAATTTGCCCTGTGAAAATCATGGGCAGGCAGTCGACTCCCAACAACAAATCAATTTTATCAAAATTAGATATGTCATGATCCGCCCAGTCTAGGTCAGCAAATTCTGGGTAATCAGACATTTCGATTGGAGCTGGCCTATATTTTGAAACGGTTTTTAAAACATGAGGAGTGATGGGAACATCACGTAATTTTGTCCCATGTGGACATGATAAAACACAACTCGTTGAAAACGAGGATTGACCGGTCATATCGGAGACCGCATCAACTTTCAAAATATCCCTTTGTTTAAATAATCGGAGTCTTTGAACAAGAGACTCCGTGATAAATGAGGATTGAGATCCCGTGTCGATTAACGCGACGGCGTTTTTGGATCGACCATTTCTTGAGCAAACTTTGACCACTACGACGGCCAATAATTTTTTCTTTCCAGAAACAATATGACTCACGGAGGTTGACGCCGTGGGTACGACAGGCTCCTTTTGTGAGTCAACCTTCGATTTACGAGACTCGACTGCAGGTGAGGTTGCATTCTCGCGATGTAACATAGAATTATGCCGGCCATGGCATTTGTTACAAGAAAAACGGCTTGGGCATTGTGAACTAAAATGACCCAAACCAAAACAATTCATGCATAATTTTTTCGACCTTATAAATTGTTGTCGTTGATCGACAGACATAGTTCGAAATTTTCCACACCAATACAATTTATGTGAGCCCCTTTTACACAGAATACAAGTGGGGTTTGAAGTTACCGCAATGTGAGCCTTTGTCCTGACCTCAGTGGATTCGGAAATTAGATTTAATTCCTTTCTCTTTTGCGCCATTACCTCCAACATTTTCACTTTTGTTGAAATAAATTCAACAAACATAGTGTATGAAGGGTACTTTTTTTCACAGGCAATTTTCATTTCCCAGTCAGTGCGAAGTTTCTTATCAAGTTTTTGCACAAGTGTGCAAACCAAATACGGTGATTCGATATCCACCTCAAGTCCCTTCAATGTACGAACTGAGCTTGTGGTGACTTGTTGCAGGTGTTTAACTGACTTTAAATCGTCATTTCGCGCGAGAGGAATTTCTATTATCATATTGAGCAACTTAGTTACAATAAGGTGCTCATTTTGATATTGCTCTTGCAACATTGTCCATGCGAGTGTAAAATTATCGGATGACATAATGGACAATGATTGAATCACTGCTGCGGCTTCTCCTTTCAAACTGAGTTTCAAATATTGCAATTTTTTCTCCTCAGGCAAAAGATTATTACGAATAATCATTACCTGAAAAGCCTCGCTAAATTCGATCCATTTAGAATAATCCCCGTCGAAAGTTGGAATATTAATTTCCGGTAAATGAACCGGTAAATTTGCCGTACCGGAAGTACCGGCTACATTGGAAACACCGTCGGACACACCTGTACCGTCCAATGTTTGCACGTTTTTCGAGGCAAGTCTCAACGCTTCAAGTTGATCTGAAAAATATTCGTCAACTTCGTCGATCTTATGAATAATTTCATCGTATTCCCCTTCGCAAAAATAAGGTACTGATAATCTACCAGAAACAGGTACCTTTGCTTTTAATTGCGCATGAATTTCTCGAATTTCTTTAGCAAGTTTTGCAAATTTCCCCTCACGATCCTGTATATACGATACAGAGAAATTTTTTACCCCTTTCTTCTTCGTGTTATCATGAAATCTTTTTATAAGAGAAGCCAGCTCACGCGCTTCTTCTATAATCAATACTATCTCTTCATCCATGTTCAAAAAAAATCAAAATTTCAAAAAATAGAAATTAGAAATCCAGTTAACGGCCCAAAATTTCAAAAGATGAAAAAGAGACACGCAAACTCCAAGAATAAAGCGTAGAAGAAAGAAAAAAAATAAAATTAAAGTCCAAAAAAAAAAAAAATCAACAAATAAAGTCGAGTAACAAATAAAAGCTAAAATCTAAAGAGAAATTCCCGGGTTTCGGCACCATTTTGTTTGAAATATAACTCAGTCAGACATTGTATCTCAAAAGTTTCAGCTTTATTGTTAAAACAAACTGTTTTCAAAATTGAATAATATAAATTAAGTATTGAAATTTAAGTTGGGCCGAATTTATTCTTCAGAAATTTAAGATAATTATCTATCAAAAAAAAAGAATAATTTTAATTTGTTTGGATTGACTACGAGTCAATTAAAGAGTGAATATGTTGTCGGTTTTAATAACAAGAAGTTCATCTAACTTATGTGTGGACACAATCGCAAATGTTTTGATCAAAGGTCAATAACATGAATTTATTGATGTGAAATTAAATTCAAGTTAAAGTCAAAATTTAGCATGAAATTAAATTGAATAAATTAATTTAATTAGTTGAAAACTATATCAAAAACCAACTTGCATTAATTTATGCAGCACGATACGACGTGAAATGAGAACTTCACACATGCGTTGGTGACCGTCAATCCTATAATGATATTGACGGGAAATCTAAGTCACGAAAGTGACACAACATGTACCTCATTTAACTATCCAAACCACCCCGCAATTCCCATAAGATTTTTCCCCCCAAACGTGCTCGATCAAACTCGAGTGAGAAAATCAAGAAAAGGTCAATGACGAAAGATCCTTGACCCCGCGTATAAAGCCAACATTAGATCCCGTATTTTAACAACAAAAAGAGAGAAAAACAAGGAATCTACTGCCAAATCTACAAAGATGGTCGTAGATGCAACCGAGGCTTTAAGCTCTCAGTATGGTAGGAAAAAGGGAATGGTGGTTGGATAGGTTGAGGCCCTGAAAAGAGGCGACGGCAACTTTGCTCATCGCTTGAGTAAGATCATTACTCGTTGCTTTTACTAGACCAACTGACTGTTTCACGTTGGCTCGAGCCTCGCTCGAGCCGACAGCTACGAGCTGTTTTTCGTGAACACTTCGGCGTTCTTCGGCGTCTACGAACGCCCCTTCATACGTCAAATATGAGCGGAGGTTTAAATTTCCAACAAACTCCCGGCCTTGAACAATTACAATTGTTCAAAAAAAAACAATTAAAATAAATTTGGAAAAAAAAGAAAAAAAAAATAATTTCACCACTGACCTTCTCGTTTACAGGTGATTTCACCTGCAAGACACTACGAGTGTCGATACAGAATTTCTTTCTTTTTAATACGGCAGATAGTACGGCGTTAATCGCGCGTACTCAAGCCGCATTGCCTGGTCCCATTTCAGAAGCACCCGGCCGATGGGCAGAAATCTTCGCCACCGACGGTAGCGCATCCTATCCCTGCGAGGGACCATTATGCCTTCCCCAAACGCCCGCACAAAAGTATAATCACGCGGATCTCGCGGATCCGTTGGCGGAAAGACTTCGTCCGGTATCATGAACTCGCGTGCGGTGGGGTCCCACAAATGCTCCCGTCGTCTCCAATTGTGAGTTTCTGCGCGTGCATTTATAAATGCCTGTCTGCGCTCTTGTCGCCGTGTCCGCTGACGGCGGCGATTTCCTCGTCTTCGCGGATTATCCCGTCTCTGCGAGATGCATCCTGGCCGTTCATGGGTTTGTTCCCGACGCGGCACTGGCGCTTCCCTTCGATTGAACGGCGTCTCCTCGTTGGGGGTGCAATACATACAGCCCTGGCACGACGCCGGATGTCTCAACCGCCACGGGGAAAAATTCCGAATAACGTTCGGGTCGCCATCGGATTCTTCGTCCCAATTCTCGGTCCCTGTGGCCGGCATCCGACACAATTCACGCAAAATTTCCTCGTGGACGGGGAGATTGACTTCCGGTAAATCATCCTCTTCCAAGGGGAAACTCAAAGAAAAATCAGCCGAAATGGACAGGACGTCGTCGTACTCGGACATGATTACGATAACTAAAGTAGTCTTGTGTCCAATAAAATCGAAATAAATTGCCAAACAAATACTTGTCGAAATCAAAATAAATACACCCAAGAATTAAAGTGTGAAAATGTACGTGCAAAATAATTTAGTGTTCAAATATTTTGAACTCATCAATTTTAATTTTCAGCATCCAACAATTTACTGATCTGAGTAACGTTACGAGTTAAATGGCCCTTTTTGGTTTTCAGGTTTACGACCCTAGGCACGTTATCAACGCCCATAATTAAATTTTCGATGCGTCCCATTGACCATCTACATGGTGGATTAAGGGGGTCATTAATAAGTACTAAATCCCCTACTTTTAAATCATATTGTTTTTCTCGCCATTTATTTCTTTTTTGCAAATCTTGCAAATGTTCTTTGGTCCAACGTGACCAAAATGCTTCCACCATTTTTTGCAATTGTTGCCAGCGTGTCAGTCCGGTCAATTTTTTTTCAATTAATGGCTTGGGGACTGCATTTAATGCATCGCCAATTAAAAAATGGCCTGGCGTTAAACAATCGTATGACTCTACATCGTCATGCAACGTACCATACGGCCTCGAGTTTAAACATGCTTCGACACGGCAAAGCAATGTTAACATTTCCTCCCACGTGGGAGTATGATTCCCCAAAATTATTTTTATGTGAGTTTTTACTGATTTAACAGCGGCTTCCCACATCCCTCCAAAATGAGGGGAAATTGGAGGAATGAATCTCCATTCAATCTCCCTTTCGCATAAACTTTGTTTAAAGTTTGCATCTTTCGTTGCATCTACGAAGGCCCGATGCAACTCTGCATTTGCACCTACAAAGTTTCTCCCGTTATCACTCATCATGAGGGATGGCTTGCCGCGGCGTGAAACAAATCTGTCAAACGCCGCTATAAAAGAGGGCGTGTCTAAATGAGTGACAAGCTCCAGGTGAATAGCACGTGTCACGAGGCATATAAAAACAGCCCCATATGCCTTATGAGCGCGCGCGCCCCTCCCTTCTCGATCACGGATCGATATCGGGCCAAAATAATCCACGCCTGTTGATGCGAAAGGACGTGAGGGGTTACAGCGCTCGAGGGGTAACGAGCCCATATATTGTGACGACAATTTGGGCCGTGCTTTTTTGCATATAATGCAATTATTTAAGATTTGTTTCACGCTTTTGCGTGCATTTAAGATCCAAAAATTTTGTCTCGCTGTTCCCAATGTTAATTTGATCCCTGCATGTAATTCACTACGATGAATTTGTTCGAGTAATAAATAAGAAAAATGACTTTGCGGTAAAATTATTGGATGTTTCACTTCGATCGGAACATTAGCTAAATTTATTCGTCCACCCACGCGCAAAATATTACATTTGTCTAGATAAGGGGTCAAGGCCGAGATTTTACTTTTTGGATCTACATAACTTTTTACTTTTAAATCTTTCAATTCTCGGGAGAAAAAATGCATTTGAACTTTCTGATATAAGAACTTCTTTGCCAGTAACAGTTCTTTAGGCTCTAAACTTATAGACCAGTTTTCAACAGCGATTTTATTGAATTTATACAGAAAAAATTTCATAACGTATGAAAATATCCGCACTAGTTTATTAAACGAATTATAATTTAAAAACAAGTCGTTCTCTTCGGTTATATTATGTGAGACTGCTGATTTTTTCTTGTCAATGTCCGTGACAAATTCATTTTTTATTTCAAGTTCTATTTTTTCTTTCAAAAAAGGTGGACCTTGCCACCACAACGTTTGTTTCAAAAACTCAGTTACTTTCATGCCTCTTGAATTCAGATCAGCCGGATTTTCTTTGGATTTCACATATCCCCATTTAATTTCCGGCGTTTTTAACTGAATTTCAGCAATTCTGTTTGCTACGAAAACATTCCAATGCGAGGCGGGTTTGGCTAACCAAGCCAACGTAATTTTTGAATCTGAAAAGGCAACAATTTCATCAATATCCATTTTCAAAGCCTCTCTTACGTAACTTATTGTTTTTGATAACAAATGAGCAGCCGATAATTCCATACGAGGAATACTCATTGAGTGTATAGGCGCCACGCGTGTCTTCGCGACAACAAAGTGCGTTTCAATCATCTCATTTTCTTTTATGGTGCGGATGTAAATCACCGTGGAGTAGGCTGCGGTCGACGCATCGCAGAAACCTATCAATTGAATTTTCATGTTGTTTGAAGTCCCATACCAACGTGGTATTTTTGCTTGATCAAGCAAATTCAGGTTGAAATATAATTTTTCCCAATCCTTTTTCAAAATTTCAGGTACAATTTCATCCCATTCCAATTTATTTACCCACAACGCTTGGATAAAAATTTTAAAGGACACAGTAACAGGCGAGAAAAACCCAAGTGGATCAAAAATTTTCGATATGGTGGACAAAATAATTCTTTTAGTTACTTTGGGTAAATTTTCAACTGAACTTTTCACGGAAAAGCAGTCAGTTTTAGAATCCCATACTATTCCCAGAATTTTTGTAGTTTCATTTTCATAATCTAAAATGTCTTTCAAATCATTTTCATTAATGGCATTTGGAATGACGTTAGAGCGCCACTTAGCCAAGGGAATTCCGGCAGACGAAAATATTTCAATAATTTTGTCCTTTTTATCCACCAACTTACAGACGTCATCTGCGCCAATCAAGACGTCATCAACATAAATTTCTCTCTTTAATTCCTCGATTAACTCAGGATATGTGTCTGCATACGAATCGAGAAGCGTATTGATCGTCTTAATTGATAAATAAGGTGACGGAACCAAACCATACGTTACCGTGTTCAATTCATAATACTTGTACCTTTTTAAATCGTCGTCAAACCAGACAATGTTCTGAAAATGACGATCTTCAGGCAAAATTAAAATTTGTCTGAACATCTTAACCATGTCAGCAGTCAAGACATGTCTAAATGTACGCCAATTAATCAACATTGACGCAATGTCAGTTTGCAACTTTGGCCCAGGTAATAAAAATTCATTCAAAGTATGGCCGTTGCTCGTTCTCGCGCTTCCGTTGAATACGACGCGAATTTTGGGTTTATCATCCACCAATTTAAATACCGCGTGGTGCGGAATAAAAATGCGATCGGGCTCACATGCTTGCTCATGAGAAATCTCAGTCATGTGGCCCATTTCTAAATATTCTCTCAAGAATTCTTTATACATTGAAACAAACGTTTCATCATTCAATAATTTGTTCTTGATACGATCAAGAAATTTTTCAGCAATAAACTTTGTTTGTCCCAGCATTTCTGGGACAAAATTTTCACAAAACGGATATTTCACCATAAAACGGCCATTGACATCGCGTTTTGTCGTGGTTTCATATAAATTTAAGGCGTTTTCTTCCTCTTGGGTAAATTTTGTCGTTTGTGGTACTTCTTCAATTTTCCAAAAACGTGTAAGCGTATCATTTAAATCACAACAATGGTGTACGACAACATTGTGTGTCATTTCTGCCTTATTTGCACCACAAACTACCCAGCCATATAAAGTGGCGTGTGCCATAAATTTTCTATCCTTTGAGAATCGAATTTGCCCTGTGAAAATCATGGGCAAGCAGTCGACTCCCAACAACAAATCAATTTTATCAAAATTAGATATATCATGATCCGCCCAGTCCAGGTCAGCAAATTCTGGGTAATCAGACATTTCTATTGGAGCTGGCCGATATTTTGAAACGGTTTTTAAAACATGAGGAGTGATGGGAACATCACGTAATTTTGTCCCATGTGGACATGATAAAACACAACTCGTTGAAAACGAGGATTGACCGGTCATGTCTGAGACCGCGTCAACTTTCAGAATATCCCTTTGTTTAAATAGTCGGAGTCTTTGTACAAGAGACTCCGTGATAAATGAGGATTGAGATCCCGTGTCGATTAACGCGACGGCGTTTATGGATCGACCGTGTTTAGAGCAAACTTTGACCACTACGACGGCCAATAATTTTCTCTTTCCCGAAACAATATGACTCACGGAGGTTGACGCCGTGGGTACGACAGGCTCTTTTTGTGAGTCAACCTTCGATTTGCGAGACTCGACTGTAGGTGAGGTTGCGTTCTCGCGATGTAACATAGAATTATGCCGGCCATGGCATTTGTTACAAGAGAAACGGATAGGGCATTGTGAACTAAAATGACCCGAACCTAAACAATTCATGCATAATTTTTTCGACCTTATAAATTGTACTCGTGACGTATCTTTATCAACTGCCGTAATACCATCACCATTTATCAACTGTCGTGAATTACCCTTATAGTAATAAGAAGTATATGAACTTCATAATCATAGTGTTTAATATTTAAATTCATGTTATTAGAGAATTAATTATTATATTGTTACTCGTTATTTGATATAAATGATAATAATAACATTAATCATTGTTTTACTAATTAAGTTGATGATCGATTATTATGTAATTGATTAGAAAAATCAAAGTGAAGTTAATAATTAAGTTAATTAAGATAAAGATTAATTATTGTGTAATTAATTACAAAGATTAAAGTGAAGTTAAGAATCAATATTCGATTGATTAATAAAAAAGAACTGATCTCTAAGTCGAGGTTTTTAGGAATTGGGGATAAGAAATGAAAAGAAAAGGAATCAGGTCGTAACAACAGTGTTTCTTTCTTATTTAACAGGTGGTCAGAGGTTTCCAAAATGTATGCGGTTTCGTTAACATAGTTATCAGGGTTAAAGTGTTTATTTTTTGGTTTTTGTTGGGTGTCCTTTCTTTGTTTAAGGGGTTTTGTAGGTTGGAACTTTTTAAATGCATCGTATTGCTCGTTGTTGGGTAAATTGATGGGCGCACTCGGGCCAATTTGCAGTGGTGGTTGAGAAACAACCGGAATTTGGTCATCTATTTCGTTTTGATCACAAATATCTGCGGGCACATTGTATGGTGAAAACATCCTTTGAGGGGATTCATCAGTTGGGTTGTTAGGAGTTGTGTGATTGATTGCACGTCCATTTCTTCGTCTTCTAATATTTCCATACTTGAAGCGACGTCCAATCGTGACTTAAGTTCGGTTGATGAGGAACGTCCTGATCGGGACGAGAGAGGTGTATACGGTCGGGAATCTACGATTGGGGTTTGGTTGGAAGTACATTAGGGTTTTCATCGTTGAGATCACCTAGAGTTGGCTCGAGATTCCTTTGAGCAGATGAGGTGTCCGAAGGTCTTATCTGTAAAGGTAACGAGGGGTTTAATACTGGTGATTCTGTAATTTGAAGAAGGGTTTGGGCTCTGGGAAACAGACAGTATGCCCGAAGGTGATGCCTGTGAGAGTGATTGGGCGTCTTGAATGAAATTTGAACTCTCAGGAACAGACGTTGTGCCCGAAGGTGGTGTTTGTGAGAATGTTGGAATGTTTTGTTCTGCACTTGAATTTTCTGAATGAATTGAATTTTGGTTAAATGGTCTTTTCCTGCTAGGCTTCTTTTTCTTTTCTCGTTTCCTCGGTTCGAACATTAAACTCGAATCGGAACTACTATCGTTCACTGGAAGAAGGCAAATATATTGATCGGCATGTTTTCCTGAGTCGGATGAGCTGTCTTGTTCGCGCAAGTGTTTCCTTTTCACAGGAAGCGGGTAGGCTTTTGTTTCATGTGGGATTCGAGAAAGTCCGTCAGCTACGTAGTTTGTCTTTCCCTCTGTGTATTCTGTAGTGTATTCGTACTTGTTCATTTTAAGTCGCCAATGTGCGATGCGGGAACAAGGGTCTGTGAAAGAGTCAAGCCATTTAAGTGATTTGTGAACAGTCAAATTTTGAATTTTCGTCCGTATAGGTAGAGGCGGAAATGTTTAACTGATTCCACAATGGCATAACACTCTTTTTCTATAGTGCTGTAATTCAATTGTGATTTAGGTAATGCACGGAAATAGTAAACTATAGGTAAATTGATTCCCTTTTTTTCTTGACCAAGCATAAAGCCAATGGCGTTATTCGACGCGTTTGTTGTTAAAACGAAGTCTTGGTTGAAGTCGGAGAATTGTAAGATGGGTTTTTCTGTCAGGACTGTCCTCAGGTAATCAAATGCGTCTTGTTGGTCTTTACCCCAGTCGAAAAGTGTGTCTCTTTTCTTTAATTTCCTCAACTGTTGCGAAATCTTACTGAAGTTTTGGATGAACCGTCGATAATATCCTGCCAGACCGAGGAATGACTTTATCTCCGTGGCACTTGTGGATCTGGGCCAATTCAGAATAGCCTCCACCTTTGACGAGTTGGGTTGTACACCTTTTTTCGACAGAACGTGACCAGGTGACTTCTCGGCGTAGGAACTCACACTTATCGGTCTGTAGTGATAAGTTAGCGTTTCTTAGGCGTTTGAAGAGTCTTTCTAGCTTGATCCCGTGTTCTTGTAGGGAGCTAGAATATACAACTATGTCGTTGAGATAGACGAATTATTCCAAACCTTGTAGGCCGGATAACACGCGGTCCATCAACCGTTAGAAAGTTGTGGGAACGTTTTTTAATCCGAAGGACAATCGTTGAAATTTGTAGTGACCGTAGAGTGTTGAAAAAGCTGTCTTCGCGGTTTCCAAACTGTGCATGGGCATTTGATAGAATCCGCTTGCAAGGTCGAACACGTAGAAGTATTTGACTCCATCGAGTTGGTCGAGTATGTCTGTGATGTTTGGCAGAGGGTAACTGTCTTCTACTGTTATTTGATTAAATTTTCGAAAATCAATTACCAATTTTCATCGTTTATTACCAAGAGAATCGTTTTTTTTGGTACGATCCAGATGGGCGAGTTATAAGGGGAGTCTGATGGCACGACCACGCCCTTTTCTAGCATTTCATGGACCTGCTTATCTATTTCTTTTTTGTGTATCGGGAAAAAACGGTATTGTTTTGTGTGAACGGGTCTGTCGTCGGTAGTAGTAATTTTATGACCTGATATAGGTGAGTGTGCTAAAGGTTCCCCTAGAATGTAAAACAGGTCGTCGTTTTGTTTGACTAATTGTTTAACGTGTTCGGATTCTTCTGGATTCAAGTGATCTAATCTCAATAAGGACAAAAGTTTAGTTGTGCGGTCGTTTGTGTCGTATGAAATTTCGGAATTTGTTTTTGTGGAGGATCCGAGAATAGAAAATGGTAAGATGTTTAGTTGGGGTATTTTTAGTTTGGTTGGTTGTTCTGGGGTGTTAATAATTAAAACTTTGCATTTGTTTTTTTCGATTTTGGAGATGCCATTTCCACCCATGGTTCCATTTTTACTACGAAAAAGAGTAATGTAGCCTTCTTTCAGGTTTGTTTTGATTACGAGGATTTCAACATATGACTTGCACCGGGCTGTAGATCCAGCTCACTGGTATGTACGAATGGAATTTTTGTATCGCCGATTCGTAGGAAGTCATTAACAAAGTCGATTACGGTTTGCTCTTTGCGGAGAAATGCGGAACCGATTATTCCGTCTTCGAAAACCGTTTTTGCGTAATTACGTATGACATGAAAAGTTATTGTGTGATTAAAAATGGTTGTGGAAATAGGACCGATTGTTTCAATTGGAAGACCATCGGTGATTCCTCCTATCTCGGAAACTATTTCGCGATTTATATCATTAATTGCGTCTGTTGACAGAGATTCGAAATGTATCAAATTTACACTCACGCCGGTGTCGATCATAAAAATTCCTCGTTTAAATTCTAAGGTGTTAGAGTAGAGTTAATTTCTCGATTTTCAGTTGTGTCGCTAATTGACAATAGATTATCCGAGTCGTTTACTTTCGTAGCCTCTATTGTACACACAACAGGGGTACCACTTAGTTTTCTGACGTGTTAGGTTGAGCGTTGTTTTAGTTTTGTCGGCGAGATTCTGCGTACTGTCTTTTGCGGCAGTCTTGAATAACGTGACCCGGTTTTTTGCAATATTTGCAGAAATTCCCGTGATTTTCATTTGATGGGTTTACATTTGGGTCTCTTCTGACGTTGTTGGTTTCGGAATTTTGGGAGCGTTGTGCGTTTTTCTTTTTAAAACAGTTTTCTTCTGCGTGATTATTTTTTCCGCAATAATTGCATGATTGTGGGTTTTGCGCATTTGTCGCATACTTATTTCCCGAGTACACGCGATATCCGTGGATTTGATTAATTTCGTGAATTTTTAGTTCGGGTTGGCGGGCCAATTCAATTGCTTCCTGAATTGTATTGAGACTGGTGTTCGCTAATCGCGTTTCTAAATCATGTTTTAGGCCACGTAAAAAGCTTTTCACAGCTGTTTGTTTGCAATATACCGGCAATACATTTGCTATTTCTGCGGCGTTTTCGGCCTTTATTCGTTCTTCTAATCGGTTCAATAATTCGATAACGCGACAAGCAAAATTACCGATCGTCTTGCAGTTGTTTTATGATTGACATTTCGGCTTGGAGGGTTGCTACGGATTTTGTGTCACCAAAAATCAACGTTAAGTCACTGTATAATTGTTCTAACGAACGTATTTCGAGGTAAACGAAAACTACATTTGCATTGCCAGTTAATTTGATTATTATAAGCTGTATAAAAAGTACTTAATAAAAATTAGGTATTAATTTACGCGCTGATTTACAAGCTCTTACAAACTCGCGGACGGCGAGGTTCATGCCGTCAATTTGCGAAATGCATTCTAACGCACATTTAAGCGAGACGGATTTTTCGTTGTTAAGCATTGTGCCGTTTCTTAAAGCAATTTTGGATAATTTGATCTTTTTAATACAAAATAATAAGTTTTTTAAGATTTAAAAAAATTAAGTTATACATTTTTGACAATTTAAGACAATAAAAATTTTAAAAAATATCAGAAATAAATTCAAATTATAAAAATAAAAGTATTTTGTGAAAAATCATTTTTTTCATTTACCAATTTATTTATTTTCAACAATCGAAAGTATTTTTTAACGAAATGAAATAAAACAATAAAAAAATTTAATGGATTTTAGTAAATTTCACAAAATGTTCAATAGAAAAAAATATGATTAAAGAACAAAATAAAATTAATTCTTTTTTTTTCAGATGATTCTCCAGATTTTGTTCCTAGTCAATCGACAGTCAAATTATCGACGAGGAAGTAGTCTCAGCTTTAGATCGATCCGGTATTACAGATAGACAAGCAGTTCACGTTTTGACAGCAGTTATTCATAAATTGCGAGAAAGTCAATATTTATCAGTTGATGTTAACGACTTGTCTATTAGTAGATCATCAATTCAGCGTCAAAGATTAGCTGTAAGAGAAAAGAAGTGGGAAGAAATTCGAAAAGCATTTGGTGTTAACAAATCAACGTCGTATGTTTTACACTGGGACGGAAAAATTCTACCCAATTTACAAAACAACGTCAATGTTGATTGGTTACCAATTGTTATAACATTTGAAGGGAAAGAGCAGTTATTGGGTGTTCCTGAAATCGAGAGTGGAAGCGGTATAAATCAAGCTACGGTTATAAGTTAAGTTGTTTCTGACTGGTGCATCAGCGAGTCAATTCAAGCGCTTTGGTGCGACACTGCCGCTACGAATTTAGGTCATTTGAACGGGGCAGCCGTTTATCTCGAACGGATGTTGGGCCGCGATTTGTTATATCTTTCGTGTAGGCACCACGTTATGGAACTAGTATTGAGAGCAGCTTTTCAAACGATTTTTCCAGTTACAAAGGGTCCAAATGTTATGATGTATCAACGATTTCAATCTGCCTGGTCTCATATTGATACCTCTAAGTACAAGAGTGGTATGGATGATGAAACTGTCTCAAAATTTTTGCAAGACAAAGTAGAAAACATCAAACTGTATGTCGAGAATTTACTTGAACAAACCTTTGCTCGAGACAACTATCGAGAATTTTTGGAGCTTGTTTTGGTTTTTTTGGGTTTTCCGTCGACTGATCATCGTTTTCGTAAACCAGGTGCAATTTCCCATGCCAGATGGATGGCCAAAGCCATTTATACATTGAAAATGTATTTATTTAGATCGGAATTTAGACTAAAAAAAGCAGAAGAACACGGCTTGCGGGATGTGTGTCTTTTCATTACTAATCTTTACATACAAGCCTGGTTCAACGTGCCAATTGCTCAAAAAGCATCCAACCAAGATTTAAAATTACTGAAAAATCTCGATAGTTTCAAATCGATTAATCAACAAATTGCGAAAAATGCGATAAAAAAATTTACCAATCATTTGTGGTATCTGAGTCCAGAATTAGTTGTTCTGGCACTTTTCGATAAAGATGTTTCTATGGATGTCAAAGTAAAAATTGTTGAAAAAATGAAAATTTCGGAATCGTCTTATGAAAAATTGTTAACCGCTGCAGATGATGATTGCGAATACGATGATGAGCCTGTTCGTAAAAAGCGTTTTGAAACGAAAAAAGTCGAAGTTCTGTTGAACAAAGAACTTGACTTCTTTGCGGAAACAGAGTCTCTGAATTTTTTCAAACAATTTAATCTTGCGACTGATTTCTTAGAAACTCATCCTTCTAAATGGGAAAGTGATGAAAATTATTTAACTGCTCTGAAATTTGTTCAAAATTTAAAAGTTGTAAATGACTGTGCAGAAAGAATGGTTAAGTTAATGAAAGATTTTAATGGTAAATTTACCAAAGACGAGCAGTAATTACAATATATTTTGCAAATTGTCAACGATCACCGCAAAAATAATCCTGTGTAAAATATGTACTTATTTGATTTGACCAAAATATGAACATAGTCATTGAAAAAAACATGTTTTGTTTATTTTTTGACAGTCTTTTGATTCTTTTGACAGTGATAAAATTATAAATGTACTCGTTTGATCTCGATTTCAGCATATTTGACAGCTGTCAATACCGATTTTGATATCAAATTTGAACTCTCCGACCCCAAAAACTCTTTATATAAAATATTTTAATATTGCATGAAAAATAATTTTTTTCATTTTATTGACAGCATTTTGACAGCTGTCATCGCTTTTTAATAACCTTTGTAACACTAATTATTTCTTCTCCAACCCTAAAAACTATTTATGCACTTTGATATGATATTATTTTCATTTTTTTTGCAATTATATAATCATATTTATTGAAATAAAATATTATCTTTTGATTGACAGCGTTTTTGACAGCTGTAATGAGTCAAAAATCCATTCTCCCATCATAATCGTGTTCTCCGACCCCAAAAACCCTTGTATGAATTTTTTAGATTTTTTCATGAAAACCTGCGCTTCACATTTTATTTTGAATGTAGTTTACATGCAAACACATGTTAAATGCCATTTAAAATTTGAAGTCTGTGGGGCACGGGTTTTTTCATGAATTTTTTTATCCGGTCGGCGTCAAAACATTTTTTTTTCAAAAAACTTTCGACCCAGGGGGTGCACATAATTTTTTAGAGACTTTTTCATTTTGTGGACCACCTTATTGTAAATATCAAAACAGTTTTTACAAGACATTTTTTGCAAAATCCGATTTTACAAATTAATTTATATCTCCCGCAAATTTAACCTTCAACGAGAAATCACATTTTTATCAAAGAAATTTCCCTATTGCTTATGCTTCAAATACAGGTTTTTCTTTAAATTAAGTGATTTAGTTTGGCATATTATTTAATATCTTAAATACACGTTGTTTCTACATGGAGTGTATTAATGCACTTGTTAATCTTTTATATTTTTTTATAAATCTTTCCTGAAATTTTTCAGGTCTCATGATTTATAAATGATAAAACTCATTTTTCATATGCTTAAAGTGTATGCATAACCACAACTACGTGTGATATGGGAATCGTTTTAAAATTTCTCTTCGAAGGGTTCATTATTTTTTGCAGTTATTAAGTGCAACATTTAACTTTTTTTAATATCCTTTTTCACGTATTAACATACATGGAAAGAGGAAGGAATAAAATCATTTCGGGCAGTTTTACTCAAGTATGATAAGACTTTTACCTTAAGTATGATAAGAACGACAAAATCTTTGACAATGTGTCCAGCAGCAAGAATCGAACTAGCTACCTACCGAATACCAAGCGAAAGCATTATCCCTATACCAATCTAATTCGGTTGATTTTCTCAAATTAATTTGCAATGTATGCAAATTTTATTTGTAACAATATAGAAACACTACGCGAAATAGCTGAGTTACAATTGATTTTTGTAGATGAATCAGTTTCATCGAATTTTTCGGAGCATGGATGCTAAAAAGAGATAGATAGAGACTTTATTTTTTATCGTTCTCAGCTAGTTTTGGTTACAAAGAAAAATATATATTTACAATTTGATTTTGGAGCAAGTTGGTCTTCGGATGTATTATATTACATTCACACTTAAAAAGAGGTTACATATTTTTCGTCACTCTAAGCCAAATCGAGCTGTTTTACTTCCTCGTTTCAGACAACATTGTTTAAATCTTAAACGAGTATATGAAACAGCGCGATTTGTGCTTTCATGACGAAAAATATCGTATGCTCCTTGGAAGAAAAACACGGTTTTACCGTCGCAAGAAATAGTCGGCAGCCTTGCCTCCGGCCCTCGCACGGGAGTAAAATAATGTTTTACCCAAGTAACAATTTAAAATAGGCATTGATTGGGGCCTTATGATATGCATTTTGGGCCTGATTGGAGAAATTGACTGGCGCCTTATGGGGGATGTAACGCATCAAGAGTGAGGCTCCGTATTGGCATTCCAATGAGGATGCCTCAGTAAAACATTGTCAGGTCCAAATCAAAAGCCCTATAGGATCTTAACAAGGTTACAATGATTTGATCCTGGTATCTTATATCTATTAGAAATCTTCCGATATTATAATTAAAATTTATATTAATTAAAATAAATTAATCTTAACGAAAAAATTCACTATTAGAGCAATAACACAAATCCAAATTAGTATGATTATTTGGCAATCATTTGGAAACTTATAGTTCAAGATTCATAGATCATGATTTTAAGTTCAAAAACAAACGCTATTTCCTTAAGGATTTTTTTTGTCAAGATTAATTTATTTTCAATTAAAATACATTTTAAATATTCCTTATTTAAATATACTGGGTTTTTCAATCCAGAGCCTGACAGAGTTTTTTTTAGACATTTTCACAAGAATGCTTTGCTCGTTAAAACTACAAATTATTTAAAATTTCAAACTGAAAAAATGATTAAACTTTACATATAAAATGTTGTTTAAACTTGGAAATATTTTGTAATAAGCGCTAGAAGAGAAATTGACTCCTAAATTGTTAATGCGCACGTTACGAGTTCTGAATATCAACAGACTTCTGACAGAATTCTAGCGCTAGCCACTACCTTCCACCACAAAATGTAGTTCCTTCACTTTTAATATGATTGATGTATGAAATTTCTTACTGGAACCTAATGAGGTTTTTTTGGGCAAGTAGAAGCTAGTTTTTTACCAGAAAAAAAATTACCAAATACTGCTTAGATTTTCAGTTGGCTAATAATGATTAGGCATTTCTTGGAAAATCTTATGTAACTCACAGTAGTTTATCCGTGAAAAAGAGCATTTGCTTAATAAACAGGGTGTTCATTTTATCTGAAGACATAGAAATATCTCTAAAACTATCCGATGAATCAAAAAAATATAAAACTTAAATAGGAACCAAAAATCAAAATCAGAGTGCTGGTATTAAGTTAGTCTTCATCTTTGATGTTTAGAATATCTGAAGATGTTCAAAATTGTGACCTTCAACTTCAATGCACTTGTGTATCCTTTTTTCAAATGATTGTACACAAAACAAAAGAATATCAGAGCTAATTTCAGCGCAAGCGTTTGTAATACGTTCTATCATGTTTTGTTTGGTAGTTGGTACTTGTTGATAAACCTTATCTTTTATGTATCCCCAAAAATAAAAATCGGCGATGTCAAATCAGGTGATCTAGCTAGCCAATTGATCGGGCCACCTCTGCCAATCCACTTTCCATTGTAATCACGGTCTAATATTTTCCGTGCTACATTTGAATAATACGCTGGACATCCGTCATGCTGAAACCACATACTTTGTCGAACATCCAAGGCAACATCCTCAAGTAGTGTTGGTAGTTTCTGACTTAAAAATTTTCGATATTCAATTCCATTCAAATTACCTTCAATAAAATAAGGCCCAATGAGCTTGTTACCTATGATTCTACACCAAACGTTAACCGTCCAAAGACGTTTAAGTTCAACTTGTCGTAACCAGTATGGATTTTCTACACTCCAGTAGTGCATGTTATGCCGATTAACGCCACCATGGTTTGTGAATGAGGACTCATCTGAAAAAAGTACATTATTGA
>JABFPM010001943.1:0-18180 GCA_022817325.1 Idris sp. 1 HC-2018
TTGTGCGAGCAGCGAGCAACAAAATCATCCATTTTTCGCATTGTATAATGTAAATGTACGTAACTGGTGTCTCAACTGCGGCCACTTTAACCGCCGAGGTTAGTTTCATTATATTCTGCGAGTGAGACGCGGGCGTCGGGTGGCACCTGCGCGTCTCCCCGCCTAACCTAAAAATTGCGACAATTCCAAAAGTGACAACTTTTCCTCACGAGCTCAAAAAATTCACACGTCCTATTGGCCCGCGCATTTATTTATCAAAATTGCCCCTTTTTTGCCTCTGTCTTTCTCTTTCTCTCTCTCTCTCGCACATTGTTGCGTTCTCTTTTTCTTTCGCGTTTGGCGCGCCGCGAGCGCCCTCTCGCGTGTGCTCGGGCCTCGTGATTGGTTGTGCTATAGTGCGCGACGGCAAGGCAAAAAGCCCTCCAAATTAAGCGCTTGTATAATTTTTTGCACAACAAATTTTCAAACCTAACCTCAAACATTTGTCTAGTCAAAATTTGTCTCGGCCCCGTAGCCGGTGAGTACAAACAAAAACATTATAACCTAGTCGACGAAATTAAACGAAAGAGAAAATATTGCCAGCCAAGATGGCGGCCGAGCTTATTGCACGGACGCTTGGGGCGCGTGTCATTGTCCAAACTACCCCGCAAAAATGTAAATAATTACCGACCTTTTGAGGTTATGTTTTCGTTCAAAATGACAATTTTTCGGCGGCTTCAACTTTTTATTTGTTTACAATTGTGACATCGCTTTTGTTCGTCCTTTTTTAACGGCTTTTTGTCGTCAACAAATTCTTTCAATTCTAATTCGTCCTTTTTTAACCGGCTTTTTTTTTGTCTTTCAATTTAAAATCTTACACATTTTTTTGTTTAAGAACTACGTTTTTTTTTATTTAACGATCTTTATCTTTAAAATTAAATTTGTAACGGTTATTTTTGAATTTTAAATTAAGTTTTTAACGGTTATTTTTAAATGTAAACTTTCAAAGTAAATTTTTTTTCAACGGTTTTTTTGTTGTTTGAGAATAAATTTAAAGTGAATTTTAATTTGCAAATTTTCTTTTTTAAAGAGGATCCATAAAAATGAGTGGGAGAGGTGGAACGAAGCGCCGGGGCCGCCCGCCAAAATCCGTGGTGATGGAGCGGCCCAAAAAGTTTCAGTATCACCTGATGAAAAAGCCTAAGTATTTGCAAAAGGGCGCGGAAACGCCGCCGACCTCGCGACCCGCGTCGCCGGAAGAGGAGCGACGCAGCACGCGGCCCAGAAGGTCCAAGGCGTCGCGGGAGCGCCACTCGAAGAAGGGCGGCCACTCGTCGGGCGCGTACCAGCGGCGGGGCTACAACCCGAACGTCGAGGACCACGACTCTGAGTACCACTACGGCTCGGATTTCGGCGACGAGTCCAGCGACAACAAGAGCGAGATCGAGGACGACCCGCTGCTGGCGAGCGACGTCGAGAGCAGCGAGAGCCTCGACGAGCCGGACCCGTCCAGCGACAGCGACTTCTCACTATCGTCGTTCAGCACCGCCTCCGGCACCCCGAGAAAGAGCCTGCTCAGCCAGCAGAGACCGCCCAGTCCGGAACCGCTCTGGCTGCAGAACAGAGAGCTGCCGTCGCTGGTCCTGCCCAAGAGCTCCGACGACTTGCTCGTGCCCAGGGAATTTGTCATGAATGCGCTGTCTATTTATGAAGTCCTGAGGCATTTCAGGTAAATTATTTCGCGAGAAAAAAATAGTTTAACGGCTTTTTTGTTTAAAATTTCAGTTTTATTAGTTTGACGAATAATTTTAACGGATTTTTTTTTCAAACTGTAGTAATTAACGTTTTGCATAGTTTTGTTAATTTGAAAAATTTAACTTCGTATTTTTATGATTGATATTTATTTTTTATCTATAATGATGGTGGAATATATTTTTGTACAATATGTATAAATAACTTGAAATTTTAATCGTAGAGTTTCAAACTGTAAAATCTAATAATATAAGTATATTATTGATGACTTAGAATTCCCATAAGTTATAATGTTTGTATGACTTTTTAGAGATGTTTTATATGTATTGTGAATCCCAAAAGTTAGAAAACAGTTTCTTTGCACTACTTTTTGATTTAAAAAGTAACAAAAAAAGACATTTATATTATTTATAATATACTTTAGCTTGTATTATTTTTAAGTTATAAAGTGCAAAAAATGAATTATTTTAAAATTTTGTATAGAATTTTTTACTATTTCAGTTTTTGAATACTAAAAAAATATTCTCAAGTATAAAATTTTCCAAAATAAAAAAAATCTTATTTTGACCTTCAATATTTAAAAGACATTTATCTCGAAAGCAAAATTTTATATTTTGTATCAGCATCTGAAAAAGATATATATATATTTTTTTATAATTTACAGACATTAAATAAACAGAAAAATTAAATAAATAGAAAAACAGCAATGTTTTTATTTATTTATGTTTTTCGGCTTTATAGATATTTATTTTATCTAAGTTATATTTTTGCTTTAAATTTTTTATAATTATTTGAACTATGAATCACTTTGAAAGTTAGCAATACAAATAAAAGTTACTACTTTTTCTATGACAAGAAAAATAATATAACAATTTATGTACTACAAATTATTATTTTTTTATAGTACGTAAAAAGTTGTTTATAATTTTTATTTGTGTGTCTACATTGTTATTGTTGGCACTTAAATAAAAAGAATTTAAATTGAAAGATTATTTCATGCAAATGACAAATCAAAAAGATTTTTGAAATTATTTTTTGTAGTGATAATTTATAATTTAAAGACCTTGAAAATATACGTTTATTTATAATAAATACTTTTTTTTCAGGACACTTGTAAGACTTTCGCCATTCAGGTTTGAAGATTTTTGTGCGGCAATCGTTTGTGAAGATCAAACAAATTTACTCGCCGAACTTCATATTATGTTGATTAAAGCTTTATTGCGAGAGGAAGACTCGCAGCAAACCCACTTTGGACCTTTAGATCAAAAAGACTCAGTGAATGTCAGTTTGTATTTTGTTGACTCGCTAACCTGGCCGGAAGTACTCAGGGGCTATGTAGAAAGTGACAAATCGTTCGATCAAAGCATCGTTAATATTTTATCCAATTGTGAATATCCATTTACCACGCTTGAGGACAGAATAAAGGTCTTACAATTTTTGACCGGACAATTTTTAATTACAAATCCAGTCAGAGAAGACTTATTACATGAAGGTAAACATTTTTGTTATCAACATTTTTATAAATCACTGTTTTTAGACATGAAATATGTTTTTAGACATGTCTTTTAAAATTGTGACTCAAAATAAATTATTTTTTATGTTGTGATTATTTGATTTTTTACTTCATAGACACAGTTTTTTTATATTTATAAAAATATTATTTATAATATTTTTTATATTTGTTAAACAAATATTTGTTCAAGTAGATCCCTTATAAAGTAAAATTTACATACAATTCTGCAAAATTTGGAAATTTTATTATATATATAGATAAAAGCCATGTATATTTTCAATACTTTGAAATTATAAATATCTCAAGTTCTAAATTGCTAAAGTTATTCAAAATTTGAGAAACAAAAGATATTAACTTGAAATTTTTTTTGCTGAAATTGTAAACGATTTTTGACTATTCAAAAAAATCTCAGGCTCAATTTTGACAATATAATTTGTAAAATGATTACAAAGTATTTATTAAAAACTTGCTCATAATACATTGAAAAATACTAGATTAAAATTTAATTGGTATATAAAAAGTGTCATTTTGTTGTTAGATAAGAGAATTAAAAAAATAAAATGTTTTAGGAAATATGCATTATGATGACCACTGTAGAGTGTGTCACCGTTTGGGTGATTTGCTCTGTTGTGAAACTTGTCCAGCCGTATTTCATTTGGAATGCGTTGAACCACCTTTAGTGGATGTCCCTACCGAAGACTGGCAGTGTAATATATGTAAAGCTCACAAAGTTAGCGGTGTAATTGACTGCATTCTCGACGTCGAGAAAAAAGGCTCACTTTGTCGTCAAGAACACTTAGGTTTTGATAGACATGGAAGAAAGTATTGGTTCCTCGTTCGAAGAATATTAGTGTAAGCAAATTAACAAGCAATAATGAACTTAATTTAACAATTTATATTTATAATTTAACTAATATAAATTTGATCCTTTTTTTTCTTACAGTGAAAATGAAAATGGAGAAGTTTGGTATTATAGTACACAATTACAATTGGAAGAACTAATGAATTCGTTGGACCGCAACGAAATGGAAGTTGCCTTGTTTCGCGAACTGTCTGACTACAAAGACGAGATCATTCGTCAAATGGAAATTACCGAGTCGTTGACCAACCAGTACAAGGCGAACAAAAAGTCGTACTTGGAGATCGAAAATGCTCTGATACTGAAGGCGCGAAAGGAGAAGGAAGAACAGCTGGAAAAAGAGCAGGAAGAGAAGAAAGAAAAGGAAAGACAAGCTGACTCGATGGAGGACCAGTTGGCCGCGGTTTCGATTCAGCCTGACGAGCCGAAAGAGCAGCCTTCGACAACTGCGATGGAACAGGACGGAGTTCCGGATGCTGTCGCCGAGACTGTTGAGATAGAAACGGGTGGTGACGAGACGGAAAACAAAAGCAAAAGCGGAAAGAACGGCAATACTGAGGAAGAAATCGAGGACGAGGCGACTATGGAGAACGATGATGAAACTTCCAAAAGTAACAATGGTACATTTAAAAAGAAAATTAATTGGGTTGACTAGAGCAAGAGTGGACCAACCCCATTTTAGTTAATTTCGAGATAAATAAATTTAAAGTTTTAATGGTAATATTAATTTTCTGATCATTCACACAGTTTTGTGAATTTCATTAATTTTATGCAATCTTTGTGATTATACGCAATTTATCAAAAACTAGTTAGACATTTTTAAAGCGTAAATATTTTCTGATTGAGAAACCCAAACGAAAAATAATTTTTTTATCGGTAAAACTAGCACATTACAACTTTTGTAATGTATTTTAAATTGTTGTTAGTTATTTTTGATTAAATAATGGAAAATAATGAATTCATTTTTACTTGAAATTTAAGATATTTCATCAACAGTCACGAACATTTAGCAGCTTGAAATTGCGTTTTAATGACGTTTTTCAACTCAAAATTACATTTATTAAATATTTCTTCACGAAATTCGCTGTTTATGCAATTTATCTTAAATTAATTAAGTCATTTGTGGATTAAGTTATTATACAAATATGGGGACTTGATCCACTCTTGCTCTGACCAACCCCATTTATAAAAAAATTAACTGTTTAAGTAATATTAAAAAAATTGAATAAATTTAGACAACAATGATGAATTATTTAACTTGTCTTTGTATTCGATGTATTTTAATTTTTTCTTCTGTCTCTTAATGTTATCTAATTTTTTAGTTAACTTATTTATTATTTTTTGTATTTTTATTAATATTTATTAGATATGAAAATGATAATTTAAACTGTAACTAATCTTTAATTACAATAATTATATTTTCTTTTTTTTTTTATTTTGAAATCAACAGTAAAGCAAATTGTCCATTAATTGTAATCTGAAATTTCTTTTCAGGCAAAAAGCACACGATCGTAACCCGTTCAAAAACCGGTTCGCTGACTCCCCGAACTTTCAACATGGAAGAAGTTAAGCACCGTTCCAAATCAAGTCTCTCAAAAGAGGAGATGGACAAACTAGAAAAGACTCTGAAAGAGGAGGGAGACGGCACCCGAATCACCCGACAAAAGGCTCACCAGATCGCCGCAGGGACCCACCTCTTTAAACTGGGCATGGACAACAACTACAAGTCCTACGTAAACCAGTACAGCACCAACACAATAGCCCTAAACAAGTCGCAACGCAACGAAGAACGCGACAAAAAGCGACACCTCTCGCATAAGTTCTCTCTGACCGCGGCTTCAGAGTTCAAATGGGTCGGCACCCTGACCGGGGCGCGGGCCCTCATCGTCAACACCATTCGTCAGACCATCCTCCAGCTCGAGAGCAATATCCAGGCGAGTTACATGCACACCAACTGGCCCCTGCTGAAAAAACCCTGGACCTCAGCGGTATCCACCTGTGTAAATCCTCGAGATTTTGCTCGGGCCCTGATAGTCCTGCAAGCGTGCATCAAGCAGGTGGTTTTTGCGAACGTCTGGCACGAACATCTGGGACACGTGAAGCTGCAGCGAGTCACGGCGCTGGAGCGTGAGGAAAAGAAGAGGCTAGACAAGAAGGAAAAGAAGGAGAAGGAGGACGAGGAGGAGCGCAACAGACTGACGTATAATTTTGTCAAGTACACGCTGGGAATTAAACATCAAATCTGGAAGCAGAAAGGCGAGGAGTACAGGGTGCATGGACAGTGGGGCTGGCTCTGGATCTCGGCCAGTAGGAGGTACAGATTCTGCAGTATGTTCAAGGTCGGACTGCTGGCTGGACCGCAAAAAATTATGGTGCAAATTAAGGATCAGGGTGGACTTAAAGTACTGGCGCTAGATCCGGTCACTTATAGGCACCTGATGAGGGAATACGGGCATGAGATTGCTGCAAACGAGGACCAAGTTACGGAGGAAAATGGAAAAACGGAAAATGAATCTAAAGCTAACTTGTCCTGTGAGTTGACTTTGAATAATATCAAATATTTACTTAATATGGGGCGAATATGGACAATTTAATAAATTATTTTTTATTCAACTAAATTTGTAATATAATTAATAAAACTGATAAATTAACAATAATATAAAATGTTCGAGACAAAATTAATACAAAAAAAATCGTTTTCGAGCATTCTCATCCTTTAAACTTGTAATAATAAAAAATTCTAAAAAAAAAACCAAACTTTATTATTAATATTTTGTTAACTATTGATGATAATTTAATGTTTATAACAAAAAATACAATTTTATATTACAAAATTGAATTTTAATCAAGTTTTAGATTTAAAGTTTTATACATTCAATAGCATTTATTTTAATATACTGTATTCTTACTTGCAAACTAATGAAATTCTTTTTTTCACAGTTTTGGCTGGAATGAAAATTGAAAAAGTATTTGCACCAATCAAGGAACTCGATGAAATTGACGTGACAAAAGCTTTGACAACGGCCAGCCGACTTCACTACCCAAAAGTTGCGAAAAAGTGTAAAATCGATGAATTCCTAGCTCGAAGAACCCATCTAAAACTTTTGGAAGAACGTCGAATTTTGCAAAACGTACGTTATCCATACTTCAAAATGATTTACAAAAACAATCCCAAAAAATACTAACTTTGCTAACACAGAGGAAAAAAATTTAATTTTTTTTTGTATCTCGGTTCTTTTCATGCTGAAAGAGTTTATTTTAATCTAAAATTAAAGAAAATTAATGTTAAAATAAAATTGATTTTGTTTTACAGACAAAATACACTCCACACAAAAATTAGCGAAACAATTAATTTTTGTTCATTTGAATACAGCGCCGTCAGTTGCTTAGTTATGACAATTTGAATTGAGTGTATCATTAAGTAAAATTGTTAAGCTTTTCTTTGTTTAAAAATAAATTTTCGATAGAAAATAACAAAGTTATAGCATTTTGAAATTTAGTAAATTTTCTGAAATTTTTAGGGAGCGCTAATTTTTTTGCGGAGTGTATTTTTCCTATAAAACCTATTAAGTTTTATTTTAACATTAATTTTCTTTATTTTAGGTTAAAATAAACCGTTTGTACATAAAAAGAATCGTGTCACAAAAGTTAAATTTTATTTCTCTGTGTAATATATAAATATTTAAATTTGATAACCTGACCGTATAACTAAATCAGTAAAATGTTATCATTTTTTTTTCTTCATTTTGGGCAAAAATAAACCAGATATACGTAAAAAGAACCGAAATAAAAAATATATTTTTTAACTGTGTAATTTGTAGGAAAAACAGAAAGAGCAATCAAACCAGTCGGTTAATCAAAAACTGACAGTCGACGGAGCCGACGTGGACGTCGACGTGGAAAACACCGACGAGGATGCAAGCAGCATAGACTCTGTAACCGGAAAGGCTCCAGCCAAGGCTGCCAACACTTTGGCGATAATTTCTAAAAGAATTGCGTTTCTGCGTCCTCGTTACACAACTCTCTTGCGACTCGGCAAGAATAATTCTTGTTACTCGAAGTACTGCAACACACCGCTCATCGTCAATAAGAATGTCGCGGCGACTGTGACTTCCACGCAGAACGTAACTTCCACATGTTATTCGCCGATTTGCTTGCAAAAGGAGAGGATGAAGCGGGACCTGCTTTTGCTGCTTAAGAAGGCAAAAATACTCAACAACCTGAACAATGCTGGAGTCACGCAGATACGTTTTATTAATTCTGAGGTCAAGCCGGATGCCGACGAGTCGAAGGATTCGATTAAAAAGGAAGAATTGGACTCCTCAATTGGAGTCACTGCTCAATGTACAGAACAAGAAAAGGAGGATGAATTTGCAACGAAGAAAATTAAACTGGAAAATGCAGTGGTAAATTTGATAGCTCAATTATTTTAACACTAGAATACCCAAGGCGAAAGATCTTTCGCTTTTTAAAATTAAAAATCTTCTACAACAGATAATTTTCAATTAATTGTTTGAAAATGTATGACTTTTATTAAATTATTTAATTAAATATTAAATAACTTATAAAATGAATATATTAATATTATCCGAGTGTTGAAGAAAATTTTGAATGTTAATTGTTGTTAATTTTTTGCGCAGGACATCAAAACTGAAATCAAAACAGAACCTATGGATTCTGCACCTGTGAATAGCATTATTACACCAAATGCTGTGAGCACAAGTAAAGATGTGAAACCTGTTAAAGTAGAGCCTGGTGTTTCTACGCAAAACTCTATAGATGTCACTACTGTGGACAAATCGACGAGGTATAAGAAACTAAGCATTTTATTTTGACTTGAATCTTTCACTAATTATATTGTTTTAATGCAGCATTAGTCAATTCTGAAAATTTCTTTATTAAAACAAAGCAGAAATAGTTTTTTTAATTTTTTCAACATATTCAGATAAAAATTGACATACAACATCTGTAAATATATATAAATTTAAAGTATAAAATAAAGTCAAGAAATCGTTTGTTACTATTTTTGAGTTTCTCATATAAAGCAGTTTTCAAATTCATTAACAAGTAATTTTTTTGATTTAGAAGAAAATCAGTAAGCAAAGGGATGAGTTTATATAAATTTTCATTTATAAAAAATAATTTTAGTTAAGTGTAAGGTTTTTTGATTAGCAAAAGTGACTGAAATTTTGATTTTGTATTCTAACAGCATAAAGACGATAATTAAAAACCGAAGAGGGCGAACGGTTCAGCGTATTGCACTGCCCAAAGAGCTTAATGCCGATGGCAGTGAACGAATTTACTCGGCCACCTCTACTGAGGGTAAAGTATACCTGAAAAAAGTGGCCATCTCTTTGGCGGACCGAAAGAAAAAACGTACACCAGTCAAATATCCACTTTGTTCGACGTTTGCCACGAAAAACAAACACAGAAGCATTTTGGTGCTGCCTCAACACGAGCTGAGAAAATTAGCCCGACTTGGTGGCAAGACCATAGTTCAAGGTTTCCATCATGGTGCTAAGGTACACTGCTAAAAAACCCTAATTACTTAAACAAAGTAAATTTACTTTTAACCTAGAAAACACTTAAATATTTTAAATTTACTTTTAGGCAAACATGTCTGTCTGGCCTTACCCTTGTCCCCGACCACTTTTCAAGACCTGCTGGCTGTACCGAACAGTGGGACTAAGGTCCCTGGCTGCGGCAGCTCTGCAATTACGAGTTTTGTGGGCCTGTCTTCGGTGGGATGATATGGTGTCGAAACCACTTTCTGCCGATGGCAAACACCAGATCACCACAGACACCGAAATTATGTCGCTGGAGATTCTGAAACACCGACAGATAGGACAATTTTTGGACAAAACTCAGTACCTCAGAAGAAAAGTCGTGATTCCTTTGGAACTGCCAAAACAAGTTCGAGGTGAGTATCTCTCTGCAACCCGTTGATTTGATTTATTTTCAAACATTTTTATGTTATTTTTATGAAGAAAGGTTATTTAGAAAAGAATAATAACATGGATAAAAAAATGATATAGTGAAGAAATTTGACTGTCAAAAATGTTGAAATAAAAATTTGATTTGCAGAAGTCACGTCGATTCGAAGTGGTTTGCGAAAACGAAAGCGACCCGAAAGTCCTCAGTCAACCGAGCCACAAGTCAGTGAAGAGTGGGTCGACGAGGACAAACTAGAATTGTGGGAAATTAAACAGTACGGTGATAGGCAAGTATCTCGGCAGAAAATTTAACTTGTCTTCGAACAAACAAAACGATGTCTTTTAACGAAAAATAAATTTTTATTTGTGCTTATTTATTTTTACTTTGAATCAGCGCCATCTACACACGAGTAAGACGGCTTGTATGTGAAATACACGTTGAATGTGTTCGTCACGTCATTCACAATGCTTTTGGGAATTTTTTTTTCTATCCAAGAAAAATGCTTTTCAGCATATATCAAATATTTTTATGAAGATTTCTGGGAGAAAACAGAATGAATATGCTTTTGTATGTTCCTTTCCTTGCTTTAACCATCACATGGCGCTAACCTTCCACTGTGTGTGTGTTTCCCTTCTAGGTTAGAGAAGGCTAATGTGCAGATTATTACTAGGAGTAGGTCGGGTCTGCCTCAAAATTCAGGCGGAAACAACCGAACGACGACAATTGTTGCTTCGGCGGATCAGTTGGTAAGTGGAAAAGCCACGCCGGAGGAGATCAAAGAAAAAATGGAACAGCAACTGCGACTGCAGAGGGCAGCACACCAGCAGAAGAGAGCACTCGAGACCCTCAAGAGTCCGGCTAACGCATCGTCCAATCAGCTCATCAAGGTCACCACAAGTTCTAGCCAAGGTCTCACTTTTGTTTCAACTTTTTATTGTTTAAGAGTTGTTGATGATTTTGTACTTGAACTTGGAAATTTATTGCTTTCAGATGGTAAAATTAAAGTGATCACCAAAGTGGCCATACCAGCGAATCCTAATGCGACAACTGGCAAGTCTCAATTGACGTCACTTTTAACGACGCCGACGCAAAACAAAGCGATTATTGGAACCAGGCGTATTTATATGACGAAAAGTAAGACAAACATGAATTACTTATTCTACTGCAAGTTTTTAGGGTAAAAGAGTCAGTAGTTGACAGCGAACCAGTAAATGACCGATGCAACAAAAATATAAATAATAAATAATGGTTTCAATATTCTGTTTCTTTTTATAAGTTATGTTTTATAAAGTTGCTTAATATTATTCATTTTCAATTATGATTGTTTTACAATCAAAATTGGCTTACTTTAAGTTTTGTTATAATTTGCTATTTAAAAAAAAACTTTTGGTTAGGTTCACCTGATCAGTACAAAATGCTGTTGTCATTTTAATAAAAATATGAGATTAAGATTACTAAAAATAATGTTATGAGTGAAAGTCTCAAAAAAATGATACTATTCAACGTCTTATTTTTGTCGAAATCTGTTTTATTAAACAAAAAGTTTACTTGTTAGCCCGGTCATTTACTGGATAATCTCGGTCATTCACTGGCGTTTTCGGCTAACTGGTTTTAAAATAATAACATAAAAACATGTATTAACAATTAAATTGTTTACTCATCAACATATTAATTTTGTATCTACATTCTATAAGTAAAATCATAAAAACCCGTGGATAATCTTTATTTTTTCTTAATTTAATTCAGTTTAAAAAAAAATCTTACGCGGTCATTCATTGGCTTCTTTACCCTACTTAGAATAAAATATTGCGATTTTGAGTTTCAAGTTCTTCGTTTTGAATATTTTTCTGAGCATCATATCAAAGCTTTTTTCAAAATTTTAAAGGACTTCGACAATATTGTGAATATTAATAAAATTCTTCCTAATTTTGAGAAAAGCTTTCATACGGTACCCAGAAATATATCTCAAAACTAGAGCTTAAAACTTTTGAGTTTGTAACCCAAATCTAAAAGTTAAAATTCAAAATTCAGGAAAAAACTGTGCTAGTTTATACTTTGTACTATTCGGAAATATGTTATGATTATTTTAAAATTAAATTGCTTTAATTTTATGTCCCACGTGTAATATAACATTTTTACGAGATCATCAACACTTTAAATTGGAGCATAATTCTGAAATGTGTATCAAGTACAACTCCTACGTAGGAATATTTGTCTAAAAATTTGTCTTATAAATTGTAGCTGCGGATGGTACCACGAGGATGTTGGCAGCGCCGACAAATATTCTGCCGAAGGGCGCGGTGCAAGGAGCCGCGAATTCGCCGCAGCAATCTTTGATCAAGGTAGCCACTTCCGGTACCCCAACGACGATCGTTCCGCAAAAGGTGCAAATTCTTCGTGGACCCGATGGCAAGCTGCAAGTCAGGGGTCTGATGCCAGGACAGCAAATTGTTCAGATGCCAGACGGCAAATTGCACGTTTTAAACACTGCAAATCAAACTGTAATCGCAACTACCACCCAGTCTGCGACGACTGCAAATACCACCGGAAGTCCGGCACCAGTAAGTATTTACCTACAAAAAATGAGACAAAAAAATGAATTTAACTTGAAAAAATTACATTTTTTGCAGGCAAAAATAACAGTGGCAACTACGAATGCAGCAAAAACAGTCACACCAACTGCGATCATCAAATCTGGAACGCTGAAACAAATCGGAGCAGTCACGACGGAAGCGCAACAAACGCAACAAGTCGTCCAAACCGTCCAGCGGCCTAAGCTCGTGACTGCGGGAGCGATCGCGGGAACTCTGACACCTGCGAGCAAAAGCACAATCGTCATGTCAAATACTGGCCAGATTTTGCAGGGAGCACAGGTCTCTTTTGATTTTGACAAGAATTAATAATTTGAATTGTAAGAAACTGGATTTTACAATAATTTGAAATGTTGTATTTAACAGGTGATATCTGGCAACACAATTGGAACGAATCAAATTTTAATCAACAACTCGCAGTTGGCCCAGCAAATTGCCACTGGCAAGGCTCAGCTGACAACACTCGGGGGGCAGCAGGTTTTCATAAGAAACACCACAACTGGCAACCAGGTTGTTCAATTGAATTCCGGTAACAGTGGGTTCATCATCAAAAATGCTATAACACCTGTCAAAACTCAAGGTTAGTATTTTTATAACAATCTCCGGGAAGTTCCTTACAACTGTGCTATAGGGAAAGGTGTTGTACCCTGAAACGCATTTACCTTGGAATACTTTGAATAATAACTAGAAATAATTATAATTAATGACTACCGATTTTTTGTCTATTGTGTTAAATATAATTTTTTATCTATTCATCCATTCTTTATTAAGAAAATATAATTTTAAACAAAATAAAGATCGTTTTTGATCATTCAAATTTACTTTTTTTCATTTACGACAACTTAAAATTTAGTCGACTTATCTTTGAAAGGGTACACAAACAAAAATATGTTCAATAGTAATTACTTTCGGTTTCCTTTAAAGAAATAGATGAAGTTTAAGGATCAATCATTGTCTTTTAAGAAAAAACAGATTTTTTATGCCAAACAAAATTCATAAAAAAAAAATGTTCTAAAGTACACCTTTCCTTTTAAATTGATTCCTATGATTATAAATTAACATTGTAAAAGTTTCTAGATATCTAAATCGATAGAAAAATTGCACCAAAATACAAAAAAACGTAAACTAAGTTCGTCTAAGAAATTTTTTTAAGAATTCCATACCACTTGGTATTATATTTTTTAACTTAGTTTATGTTTTTTGTATTTTTGGCATTTACTATTTCAATAAAATTTTTCTAGGTTTATAGAATCTTAATATAAAATGTAGAATTATTTTGGAATTTCCTGTAATATGAAATTTGTACTACTGTCTAAGAAAAAGTCTCATTTTCCTCTTGTAGTTGGTCGTAAAATAAAAATTGCAGCTTCCCCGGCACAAGCGGCATCGTCTGCATCTAATACGTCAACGACGTCGACCGTATCCGCTGACCAGTCGACAGATGGCGCCAACAGCAGCGGCGTGGTGTCCACGAGCTCGACCACGACAACCGGCTCGCCAATCTCGTCGCCGTCGACGACGCAGTCTTCGCAAAACCAGACGTCCTCGCCCACGCCGGCTCCAGGCAGCATTGAAGCCTCGCTACTGGTCGGCCAACCACCTGGCACCGTCATCAAGTGCGTCACCGCGTCTGTGATACAGACCCCGCAAGGCCCGAGAATAGTACTTCAGGGTCTGCAGGGTACGGATTTCACGCCCCAGCAACTGTCCATGGTTCAGCAGCAAGTCAAACAACAACTGCTTAAAGGTGGTTAACAAAATATGCACTTTTAAAGTTTGGTTTTGAACAATTTTTTTAACTGGCATTCGATTTTTGTAGCTCAAGCAACGACGGGAAAGCAAGGAGTTTTAGGACCAACGAAAATATATCTGGCGGTGCAGCCCTCTGCAAGTCAAACGCAAACTTCAAGTGGTACGACGAGCACTACAACAACAACCACTGCTAGCATTCCTATTAAGAAAGAACCTCTAGATAACTCGAATGTTCCTTCCAGTGATGAAATGATTGGTAATTTTTCATGTACTTTGTTGTATAACTATTTTTAGTTTTGTAAATGCATTATGATAAGTGTGTATCTTGAGGAAAGGTGCCCAACGATCGAACTATTTTCAACCACAGAAAATACTAAAATTGATATCATTTTTTGTTAACCATATAGAATAAACAAATGTTATAACAATTTTATTCAGATACTGATGTTTGATTGCTAGGCAAAGTTCCACTTTTTGTTAATTAATAATCAAGTAACAGTTTAAATATTTTTTTATGTCATTTAAAAACTTTAATGAATCAAAATTAATTAATAATTTGATTTAATATTGGGTATTTAAATTTGAAATATTTCTTTATAAATTTACTGTTTTAACTATCGAAAGTTTACTCAACTCTTAAGATGAACATTTACTTTTATAGTATAATTTTCTAATTTTTAAAAAAAACTCGTTTCATATTGAAGCTGTTTATTAATTAATTAATATTTCCAAATGAGGTAACTTGAACTTATTTTTTGAACAGTTTTAACATGCTAATATTAATTGATTTTGACTAGAAATTAGACAGTGATTTTTTTATGTTTAATTTCAAGTTTTTTTACTTATAATGGAAAAAATTAAATATAATATTTTGTTATCTTTATTATTGAAATTCTTTTTTCATACGTTTTCACCAAACATATTCTTAAGCTCCTGATTTTACTTAAGGACTACTGTAATAGAAGTAAATTATAAGGATTTATAATTATGTAGTATTAAATAATTTTATTAAAATTTAATATTGAATTTTACACTTATAATTTAAGTCTTAAGGGTTTTCATATTTATTTTTTTTATTTTTTAGCTATATTTCCACATACATATTTATATAATAAAAAATTGTACATTTATCTGTGAGCGGTGTCGATCTGTTTGTTACTGTTGCTTTGAAGCGACATATTTTTTTAAAACTTATTATTAACACTATTTAGTAGTAGTTTTTTTAATTGTTTTGTGATTTATTTGTAAATATTTTTATTCTTTAAACAATAAAATATTCTGAACTCTTAAAAAACTCAAAAATTGGTTTGTCTTTTGCATTATTTTTAAAACAAAAAATTGGATGCCTAAAATTAAACACAAAAATAATTTTCAATTATAAAGTAACTTATTAATATCTATTTTGCACTTTTAATAAAGTCACATTCCTATCGTGATGTATGGAAATTTGTATAGTTTTTTCGAAAATTTTGGAAATGGAAATCTTACCCGAAACAATTAAACTTAACTTTTAAACATTCAACATTAAATTTTCGTAATTTGACAGTTCCAGAACCCCAAGAAACCATTCCAGAAGCAGCTCAAGAAATCGAAACCACGACAGAGACACCCAAAGTTGTCGTCGAATCAGTAAGCAGAGACAATTCAGCTGCTTCAAACGAGGAGCCAACTCGAATTAGTATCGTCAATGGTCAGCAGCCAGCTCAGTCTGTCGCAGCAGATCAAAATCAATCTTCCTCGAACACTTTTGTTCTCACACCAGATTACATTCAACAAAGTTAGTAAACTAACTCTCAGTTTAAAACACGAAACATTTTGCAGTCAAATTATATAATCAGTCATTTTATAAAATATCTGAATCATATACTCATATTTATAATTATTTTTTTATTTTGTAGCGATAAAAAATGCTCTGAAACAAGAAAACCTGAATCCTGAAATTGAAGAAAAATTGTTACAACTTCAACGTTACCAGGAGAAGCAGATGAAAGGCAACGAAACGAGCGTGAACAGTAGTCAGAGCCACAACACATCGATCACAACGACCCCGAGACTGCCCTCGCGAAAGCGTCCGCTGGCCCACAGCGTGGCGCTCGCAGCCGCGACAACGTCGCACAATTTGGCCCAGGAGAAAGACGCCGATTGGATCGCGGAAACGCCCTCTCCGAGGAAAAAGATCACCATCAAGCAAGAGCCACGCGATATTATCCCCAAGTACGTTTGTGGTTCGATAATACCTAACCATTGACGTTTATTTTACATAACACTTAACACTTTAAAGCCCTCTTTTCCGAGGTTAGTTACTTTTTTTTTATTTTTCTTTCCTAACTCTTTACCTATAAGGAGCATGTGAAAAAAAAACTTAATTATATCATAAGGTACATTTTTTTCATTTTTTCATTTACAACAAACTAACACGTGTTTATTTGATTCACCTTTTTTAGTGTAAAATATATAAGTTAATATTTATTTTGCTAATCAAACTGGTTGTTTTTAGAATGCAAAAATTGTCCGATTCACCGGAGATCGACGCAACACCAAACAAAAATCGTGCAAATAAATTGAAAGACGCCCAAGAACAAAGAAGAAAGCAACAGGTACACTCACGAATGCAAGTTTTGTTATTCAAGCACAAAGAACTTCTCAAAAGGGATATTCTTAAGAGGAGGGCTTTGCTGGAAAAGGAATTGCAAATCGATATACAGGTTTGCCCATGCTTCATTCAGGGCTGATCAGTTTCAACATGATAAATTATGCTTATGAAACATAATATTTTTATATTGCATGATTTATATTATTGAAAGTCTCCCATTATATTATTTTATCTGTAATTGGCTTTTGATTGGATTTCACATTGGCCTTTATTGTTATTTGCAGAAGGACTTGTCCGCCGAACTCGCAAGCAGAACCAAAGCCGAACGACATAAGCAAGATGAGGTGAAGGTCGGCAGTGCGAAGCGCAAAGCGAACGCGCAGGCAGCGCAACAGGTCAGTCCGCCAAACCGCTCCGGTAAACCTAAGAAGAGCCGGTCGCATGGCAACAGCACCACGCCGCCTAGCGCTTCCAACGTCTCCGCCGCCAACAGAATTAAGAAGGAAAAATTGTACTGTCTCTGTCGAACTCCTTATGACGAAACTAAGTATGACTTTGATAAACTTTTTAGACAATTCTGATATAACTTTTCGATATGTTAACAAAATCAATACCGTAAAATGGGGCAAATAGGGACAGCGGAGTTAATTGGGATAAAAGTAAGAATATTTAAGATTTAATTTATAATTAATTATTACTGTTTTCAATTTGGTTTTTTAAAATGATTTTTGTTGCAGACCCCTTTAATTCATACATTTAAATTGTTTTTTTATTTGTCAAAAGGTTGCGTAGAAGAGTTTTTTTTTACCGTTTTTATCCAACGCTTTTATAGTATATCAAAACTTCTATTAATACTTGAAGTAAATATGAATTAAACTTTTTAAAAGTTTTAGGATATATGTAACAATGTCTGCTTAATCGTATTATTAACTTTAAAGTAACTTAATTACTTTTATCGATCTTGTATACAAATTTTAAACACTAAATTTAACTAATTTTTACATACCTAAATTTTATTCTTTATAAGTATTTTAATAATATGCAATAATTTTGGCTCAAATTCAATTCTATATTGAATATAGAATATTTATTTAATATATTATTATCTATATATTTGTTATAAACATTAAATTATCATGAATAGTTGAAAAATACTGATAATTTTTGCAAGTTTAAAGAATAAACATTTTCAAAAACGATTTTTTTT
>JABFPM010001944.1:0-18177 GCA_022817325.1 Idris sp. 1 HC-2018
GTTAGCAAAACATAATGAACATATGGTTAGAAACGTGCTAGAATGGTTTGAACTTGAACTTTTTTCTGCAATTTTCAACAACTTGAATAAATTGACTACAGCGCCATCTGTTTAAAATGTAAAAAAAATTACTTTAAACGCTCTTAAAGCTGAAATTCCTAGCTGTATATTGCTTTTTTAAAATTGAATTTTCGATGAAAATCACCAGAGTTACATTATTTTGAATATGGGCAATTTTTTTGAAAATTTTAGGGGGGGTGCTAATTGTTTTAAGGAGTGTATTAAAAATGTAATATTAAATCTTTATAAGAGATCGTTTAAAGTTCTTTAATTAAAAATTGAAAGACAAAATGAAAATGATTTTCAATTTGAATAATGCATCATCAACATTGAAATTCAAATAATGCACAGTTCAGTACTGCATAATGTATTAATAAAAACATCTCATTATCAAATTAATTAGAAATTAATTATAATTTACAATTACTACAAAGCTATGATTTTCTGAGCTCCTTTTATTCAATTCCGTGCTTTATTCGAAGCAAATGGTCCGTTTGAAAAGTCAGAGTCAACTCGGATAAATCGGAAAAACTATGTTACATGTGTTCTTGTTGATAATTAGTATTATATACAACAAATCACTGACAGTGTATACTATAAAATATCATATAATTATACGTTATTAATATTATCGTTAATGTATATTTGTTTCTACCAATTCGAAAAATGTATGTTTTACTGTAATAATTAAATTCACATAATAAAATAATATTCTTAAATTTGTTTCAGATTTCTCAATGAATATAAGCGCTAGACAACCTTTACCTATCGAGATGTCTAACATCTACAACAATTCGGTGGTGCGGTTTTATAACCGTATATTCGATGAACTATCAGGTATTTAACTTAAATTGTACATAATGTTAAAATTACTCTCTGAATTATTTGAAAATGTTTGTTTTATATAAATAATTAAACAAGTGATTTTCAAATGTACAATGAAATTATTTAAAATGAAAGTATAATAAATTATTAAAAATTCCATTTAATTTATAAAACCATGTAAATCATTTCGTTAAATACAATAAGAATACGACCCAAACCACAATAAAAATTAAAACATCCTTGTCCTCAAAAAATAATAATAAGATTTTCTTCCGCAAATTAGGTTTTCTTACTTTCTTCAGTTTTCAATACAGAATAACTGTTACATGATTGTGACAATTAAATTTCTACACTTGTTGCATAAGTACCTATTTTCTTTTCACATGTTTCTAGAGTGAATCACTTTTGTCAGGCTTCATCGTGTTATTATACCAAAACTTTAATAGCGTTTAAACACCACAACGATTTAAGGATATCATCATGTGCTACTTCACTTCCTTCATTACTCATTAGACCTCTCTTTGATAACACATAATAGCTGAATAAATATACATGCATTAGTTTTTTTTAAACAAATGACTGTTGGCGAATATTATTTATAATATCACATTTGATCATTATAATTCATAACATTTGGTCTAAATTCTATTTTTCCGAAATGTTGTTTTTGATAATGTACATTTTTCATTTTTATTTACTGATTTTTGTTTCACTTTAACGAAGTTTAGTCGAAGAATACTCATCGTTCATGAGTTCTTCTCAAAAATAATAATTTTCGAACACTATTTTATATTTAAACTTTTTATTTACAAACTTATAATATTTAAACTTGTAAATTTTCAAATTAAATAATAAAATTTGTATGCTAAATAATTTGAAAACGTATTTATATTACATTGCACGCTAATAACAAACTGTTGGTTTAAATGATAGATACAAATACTATGTCATCAAAACGGTTTAAGACAGCAGTAACTCGTGATGCATGTAATTTACTATAAAAGTGGACAGCGTGCAAATTAAAACATGATCCTGAAAATTGCATGTAAACATCTTTAATTTATTACACAAAGTATGCAGTAAATATAAAAATAAACTAAAATGATAAAATTGATAGAATACAAATATAAAAATTAAAATATAGATAAATGTATAAAATCTATTTATTTTACAATTAATTAGACATACTGTAAAGCTTCTGTAAATGCAAAATTGTTTCAATTGTACATACGATATAAAATTATTAAATATATGGAAAAGTTATACCCACATATTTTTTATTAAATAAAGAAATCAATTTAATTCATCACATTCCGGCTTAATTTCGTATTTTTACTGTCTTCAAAGTCTCAGTTTGCACATTGCCTCTATAACGAAGTTCAAGTTATAAAAAATAATTACAATTACAACCAACAATATTTTGATAGATTTTTGACTTGTTGAGGTTATTTGATCGGGACTTTTATATGAAAATCATAACAGCCTTACTTTTACTCACCAATTAATTGTTACATTGTATGTTTTTATAGATTCAAGAAAACTAATAAACCCCATGGAAAAGTTAAACATGTTTGCATGTTTTTAGCACTCAAAAGAACGTAATGCTAAAATTGTTCAATATTTTCTCTATCCTCATATCACGCAATGTTGCCCCCATCTCCTCTTTCAGAGCATCATTTATGAACAAATCTTAAAAGAAATGATCGATTTTAGATTCAATAAATCAAAAACAAAAGACCACAAACTTTCGAAACCTATATATGCACATAAAATAATTGCCTAATATGTTTATATTTAAGTTTCGATAAAATTAAGTTTCAATATTAAAAGAAAAATTGGAATCTAAAAATTGCTCTGCTAATAAAATTCTGAAAAAACTGTCAACTTTCTCTTACGTATTTTTAAGAAGTTTATAATCTCACAAAGCATTTGAATAATCTGTTAATTTTCTTATTCAGAATTTTTTCTTTCTCATTTAGAATTCAAAGTTGAATAGAAATATTTAAAAAATAATCTCATTGTTTGACCGTAATTGATTATTTATGTGTTATACTTTATACCCCAAAGTAATGATTAAAAATCGGTTTTCAGATCCCAGAACAAAGAACTGGTTCCTGATCGCATCACCCGTACCAGGAGCTACCATTTTAATTGGTTACTTGTATTTCGTTCTCTCTTGGGGTCCAAGACATATGCAACATAGAAAACCGTACAAACTGAACAATGTTCTAGTCCTATATAATTTCCTGCAAGTCTTGCTGAGCGTGTGGTTGTTCTGGGAAGGCTTGGATGCTGCTTGGTTAAGGAAATACAGTTGGAAATGCGAGCCAGTAGATTATTCAAATTCACCGGATGCTTTAAGGGTATATTAAACAATTATCATTTTTACTAGAAAAAGTGATATGAAAGTTATGCATTCACAATTATTTTATGGCAAGATTACACAATAATAATCGAACGTTATGAAATTTAGTTCACTATGAAAGAAAGATAGAATGTAACACTTTTTATGAAGCCCATTTTTCCTCCAATAAAACTATATCTTAATTAACACCCATTTATTATTCAAAATATTACTTTTATGATAATTCTAATATAAATTCTATGCTAACAATGTAATAAACTTTTTACTTAACATCTCATAGTTACGTATGATAAAATGTTAATTTTGTTTTTATTATACATTTTAGATTGCACGAGGGGTATACGTTTACTTTTTGGCAAAAATGTCGGAACTTTTAGACACTGTGTTCTTTGTTATGCGTAAGAAGGAACGACAAATAACCTTTTTACATATGTACCACCATACGGTGATGCCGATGGTATCATGGGGAGCTACCAAGTATTATCCTGGCGGTCACGGTACATTCATAGGTAAGACGTAATATAATTAAATTACGCAAATCATCCAACAACTTTATTCATCCACATAATACTAAAATACAACAGTAAAAAGTACCTTAATTCAGTTTTAAATAATAGAACCATCCGATACGTCTTATCAAAAAATTAACAGGCCATTCAAAAAATAAGTTTGTGTCAGGAGAGAGAGAGAGTTTACAATATTAGACAAGCACAGGAAAATACTAAAGCTTTACAAAGGGGAAGGGGGTCATTTGTAAACATTTTTTTGCGAAAATATTTTGTGCGTGGTCCTTAAATCAAGTTAAGTAAATTATCTTCTTGATTTGTTATCTATGTCAACTAATGTTCAATTTTCTCTTCCAATGCCAGGTGTAATCAATAGCTTCGTTCATATCATTATGTATACGTATTATTTGTTAGCTGCTCTTTTACCTCAATATCAAAAGTATCTCTGGTGGAAAAAGTACATAACAACGTTGCAAATGGTAATTATTTCATTGCCTTTTTTTAATTATGACGTATACATATTTAGCATTTACATTTCGTAACAATAAACTTGTATACTTTCAGGGTCAATTCTGCTTAGCGTTTCTACATAGCTGTCAATTGCTATTCTACGATTGTGACTACCCGAAATGGTCACTTATTCTTATACTGCCTAATGCCTTCTTCTTTTATTTCCTGTTTGCCGATTTTTACAACAAAGCTTATACTAAAGACACTGTGAAGTCTAGCCGAAAGGATGACAAGCCCATATCAAATGAAAAAATTCAACATGGAAAGATACCGAATGGAAAATTACCAAATGGAAAACCAAAACAAACTTGAGATATTTCAATATCAGCAGAAAATTTGGATAAATGTTGTTATTTACGTCGAATAAATGTTAAAAACTATAATTGAATATCGAGAGGTTAATCGTAAACTTTCACAATAATATTTTAATAAATAGGATATCAAACTAATTGTTCTTAAATATTGGCATCAGATGTCTATTTAAGTATATACTCTTTCAAGTTGAGAGATATAATTGTAAAACAAAAAATTTTACAACCTGTGAAAGAGACTGAATGTTATTTAATGCAAACCAGTTTTGCTGATCCAAATATAAATTTTGTAGGCTAGATATGATTTCTTGCATAGATATTGTAGCAGGAAAACATGTTAATAACTTTAGAATAGTGCAAATAACAATTAATTTTCGCCATATAAAATTGTTTGTATGTCTTGTTATTTCTAGATGCAAAATAATTTTTGATCTTTATTTGACGAAAATCAAAAGTTAAAGTACAACTTTTACCAAGATTTTCTGTGATAGTCTCAGTTAATGCAATGCCATTCTTCAAAATCGATGAGATTTGCGAAATCGAATGATTGAATCTCTGGTTCAAGTGACTATTATATTAATTTTGTCAATTATTAAATGTCAATTATTTTACTCACTTTGTAATCAATTGATAGTGTGTCGCGAAAAGAAAAACAAAACAAAATACGTATTTTAAATTATAACTAGGCTAATGGATATTACATGTTTGCATAAAAAAAATCTGCTGCATAGTTTGCTGCATATTTTATTAAAATGAATCTTTTCAAATATAAGCAACACGGATAGTGTTGAAAAATTGCTCACTGAGTGTCTAATAGTATCAGATTAATTAATAGTGAATTTCTAGCTATACCTATTAATTAAAATTGAACCATTATTATATTTTTTTAAGTTATAGCGATGAAAAAACATTTTGGGCACAAAATTGAATTTAGAAACTCAAACAAAAAATATTTCATGATAAAAACTCTTGAATAGAAATAATTTAAATTAAATTTAATTACCGGCAAAATGATTTATTCTTAAATTAGTTTTAGAAACGATTTGAAGAAAAACAAAAACCAGCAAGTATACAATGAATTTTTGTAATTGACGAATCAAGATTAACCTAGTCTAAACATAATAAGGTACAACAGATAATGTTTATACAAATTCTAAATTAGTAGATTGTAAAATATCATTACGTAATATATAACATTTTTATAGTTTCACTGAAAAAACAGGTACCTCGAATCAAGTGAAATATACTTGAATAAAGTGCAAAATATGATTAATCGTATTGAGGTATATTGTATACTTGAATTAAGTATATTTGACTTATTTCAAGTGAAGCTCCCTTGATTCAACCGAAAATATACTTGGGTCAAGTACATTTTTGCAATTATATTATATACTTGGATACAGTGCGAAATTTGTTGTCAGTGTTTGTTTTAAAATACTGTGCAATTAAGGTTAAAGACCTTACATTGAAAAAACTACTATTCTGAATCAAATCTAAAATATAATTGTATAATTTGAGTATGTTCTATATTTAAACCAAGTGTATTACACTTATTTCAAATGAAATTCACTTTACTCAAGTGAAAAATATACCTAATTCAAGTATATTCCGGCAAGAAGATTGTATACTTGACTACAGTTTGAGAAAAATTGTCATTTTACGTTTTACTATTTTCTGCCAGATTGTTTTTTAATCCAAAAATAAAAGTAAATTTGATAATAATTATTACGAAAATGTAAATTAATTTATTGTTTATTGAAATGAAAATCAAAATTTTACATATTGTAAACAAAGACCCTGTCTCTTAATTGTTTGTTATAATTCTGTAAAATTCCATTAATTCTAAATATTATTTAGTTTTTAATATTTTATATAATGTATTAATACAACGTTTTGTATATAGATGTTAATAAATTGTGTAAGCTCAGTGTTCATAACACTTTCAGCTACTTATGCACTAAACTGGGAAAAAATTAAGCATTGCATTAACTCCTAGTAAAAATGAAATATGCTACTAATATAATATACTAGAATGATTATATTGCTAATATATTGATCATGTATATTTATTAAAAGCATGGAGAAAATCTTTTCAAATTGAAATATAATCAAAAAGTAAGATATCGCAATTATGTTTATTCAATTTCTTGTTAACCACTTAACTTTGGTAGATGTTTGAATTAGAATATTGTTTTATGTAAGTATTAACAGTAAAGAAATATTCAATATTATTAGATAAACATACTTAATTTTTAATCTGATTAAAAGTAGAATTATAGATTAAAGTTGGATTAATATAGCTTGAAAAATTACGTTGTTTATTGTATTGTTATAAAAGTAATATAGTTTTATTGCAATAGAACATATATTTTTATAATTAGTGATTATATTTTTAAAATTTATCTGCTCAGTTTTTATATCATATTTGATAGCTTTCTAAATATCTTGATTATATATTATACAAAAATGTTTCTGGAATCTCTTTTGCACCATAATATCCGAAAATGTGGATAAATATATATTTACTGTAAACTTATCATATCGAATAATAAAAATATTGACATATTGTCTATAAGAAAATTTTTTTGAAAACAATAATCAATTATTTAACAAAGAAACCAGTCAGTATAATAAGAATAGAAAAAAATTATTACTTAGAAATAATATTTGTCATGCAATCATTTCAATGCATTTCAATTGGAAATATTTCTGATGGACAATCAAAACGTCAATTTGAGAATTTTGTTATAGTTCTGCGATTATAATTCACTTAAAAATAATATATGTAATTGGTTTTTTAAATTTGTACAAGATAATTACTAAATTTTAATTTACCGAAAGATGTTTATGCAGATTAACCAAGTTGTATTTGCAATATTAACAAATCAATTTTATATATGATAAAAAATATATTTACTTTATAGAAAAGATTATATGATTTGTAATTTTTATTAGAATTAATTGTTTTGTTAACATTGACTGTAAATAAATTTTGTAATAGGATATAGAAATAAGCGCCTAACATTTATTATCAAATGTAATGTTAAATAAATATAAATTGCATAAAACTGACGAATCTTAACAGCTTCGTTTTATTTAAATTAAACAATTATAATGAATCAAAGTTTTAAAGTTTTAAAATATTGTAATAGTATACAATAAAAATATCACATGTTTTTATTTAGTATTTACACTCTGCAATTAATATTATTTTTACAGCAAATATTTGTATTATTAACAAAATATCGATCAAATTCAGCATTTGAAAAAATAATTTAAATTACAATATACAATAATAATGTTAAACATAATTATAGTAGCAGTAGTAAAAATAATATTTTCAGTAGTAAATAAACACTAAAAATTGTCTTCTATTGTCATGCAAGTACTCTTTTTTATAGTGGAATATCCCTTCATTTTATGTATATTTTCAATTCGGTCATTCATCCTTATATGGAAAGACAAATTACTTCTTCCTTGATTAGTTTAAAATATAATATATTTAATTGTTTATTTATTTTTACGAGATGAAATGTTACAAATGAAACTACAATTTTATAAAACTTGTATTGAAAATATTAAATATATAAATATCATCTCTATTATTAAATAATCGACGTGTCTTCCCGATAACAAAAAAAGAGACTTGGCCAAAATGATACAAAAAAGTTATATTCCGAAAGATTTTCATTCGTATTACAAAAAGTTTTTATAATATATACATTGTGAATTCATTCATTTATTACGTAAATAATTTGTAGTATTAAAAATATACAATATATTATTTATAATTCCAATATTCTTTGCTTTTTGCAATAGAATTCGATATTGCAGCTTCTCTCAAACTTACAGTTTTTTGAAGGTTAATCATGGAAAGTTCCTTTAATTTTTAATTCTAGACAAGGATCAATCTCAGCTTGAGTGTACAGTTGTTTTAATACACCAACCTTTATTCCAAGCTTATATAAATCATTTTGAACTTCTATAACGACAGTAATTATATTTTTTGGAGAAGCTCTTGTTCGATCAACATCTGGCATTGGAACCTTAACAGTCACACCAATGTCGATTGGCTTCAACATATTGGACATATGTTTCAAAAAAACGTATGTTATGAACAAATTATACAACAATCATTTGATATATTATAATTTTATATTATTTCTGTGGCTTACGGCCAAAACAACTTAACTCCATTTTTCATGTTTTCGAGTTTCAGCTGTTTAAAGTTTTTTAAAAAAAATTATTGAATTACTTTTAAATTACTCAATAGATCCAAGAGATAATCTTATGGTATATTTGTATTAATATTACCCATTTTTCACCTTAATTCAGAAATGAATTTGCCTAAGTATTCCCAATAAAAATGTCACTTAAGTTGTTATGACTGTTTTTAATTAAGCAATTAAATCGTTATGGTCGTAACATGTATGCTTTTATTAGTTTAACTTTCTGGTTCAATTGCTAGTTGAATTTTAAATAATTCATGAATGTTATTATTCTTATTATTGATAATAACAATTTATATTAATTATAAATATATCGATTATTTTTAAAATAAATTATTGCATTTTAGTCGTTTTGGCTGTTTTTTCTCTAATTTAACTCAACTTTATAATGAATATAATTTAAAATATAACTGATTCCAAGGTTTAGAAACTTGTCTGCTGAAAATATAGCCAAAATACTACAAAACTGTCAGATTATCTCAATTTTGAAAAATTTGGTTGTTAAGTCGTTTTTGCCGTAAATCACAGATTTATGTCACACGTGCACTGAAACGGCACCATTTTGACCCTTATTTCGAAGCTAAAACAAACTTATTGCAGATCTGTATGACGTCACGGCGTCTTATTGGTCCAAATTGATATTGCAGATCTCCTGGTCTGAAATAAGTTTGTTTTAACCCCAAATATAATACGGGTCAAAATGGCGGCGTTTCAGTGCATTTTTGTCAAAAAAACATATACATAACAAGCCCGAACCGAAGCCATTGATCTCGTGCGAAGTTGACAACTCGTGAGAGGCTTGGGCTTGTTGCCAACTTCACCCTCGTCACAATGACTTCGTTTCGGGCCTTGGTACGTAATCTACTATTCTAATGTAACAAATATGAAAAAAGTTATACAACTGCACTCTATGTAAAAAATCATGAATTAACTTCTTCAATAAACATTGCCTGGGCATTGTCATAATTGCCTGTAACATATACATTTACAATAATTTTTACGAGTTATCTCCTATTTTTTGCAAAAACTATATTTTTCGCAATTTTCCAATTGTATCTTCTTCTACAAGTTATAGAATGAAATCTAGTTTTTAGTTTTCGAAGTAAAAATTGATGCTCTACATAGTTATAGATTGCTTTCCCCCAAAATTGCCCTATACTCCTCTTTTGGGCAACTACCTTCCCTCCTTCCCCCAAACTACCCACCCCTTTCTTCTAATATGTGCATGAATTGAAATGTATTCTTCAGATGCATCATCTTCTAAAATTTCATTCAAACCTCTATGTCTTCTGGTACTCGATCTAAAGACTTGAATCCCTCCTCCCACCCCTTCTCTTACTTAACGTTTTTTAGGAATAATATTTGAAATACCGATAAATCGTTCACTCATATGACGGTCTTTATATTTTCAAGGGTAAAACAATTATATTTATTGCGAACTATTTCATAATTAGTTTCATCATAGTTTGCTTTTAAAAGATTATCAATAACACTTTCGAATTTTTTGAAATAATTTGAAAAATTGCCCAAAATCAATTTGAAACAAATCATCTAAAATTTGACTATTTCAGAAATCCTAAATTTATTTAGAGACTTCTTAAACTTTTGGGTAATTTTTGGTCGCTCTATTCCCAAAGATTCCTAAACCATTTTTAATATTGGATATTTTTAGGAACCTTTAACGCGGCTGAATTTTAGCCGAATTTCATTAAGTGAGGTTTAGAGGGAGTTGAAAAGCTGTACTTGATTTTATGCGTGTAACACGATTAAAATACCTTAAAGTAAAAAAAAAAAAAGAATAATTTTACTAGAAAAGCTGTTAGATGTTGTATTTCTATCTCAATAACACAATTATAGTTTTGAACTGAGTCAAACATTTATTCGTCAGATTTCTTAATCATTAATTATTATACACCAACAACCTTACATCTTAATAAAAACTTTACTGATGCATAATTCCATTGTTTTATAGGGACGTAATAGAGACATAAGAATAATGTCGTAATCAAATCACAAAAGTATCACAAGAATATCACTTCAGAATAATTGAAATAAAAGTAGATATTATGAATAAACAAATTAAATGTATCTATTTATTTTTTGATAAAAGACTTATCAGTTTATTTTAAATGTTTACAATTATTTAACATTTTTTGAGGTGAGCTACGATAAATTTATGATTTGACATTCGTTAAATGACATAAGTGACCATTGATTACAGACTTTGTAGGGTTTATATACAATGGTCGTTAAAAATAAAAATTATATGCATATAAATAAACAAATTTGTATGTTCGGTTGCTCGAAATTATTCTAATACATGAATTTTAAAGTAAAATTATAATGTTTATTATACATGTAAAAACATTCTAAATTTTTAGAAATTTAATAAAAATATATTTATATTTTATTAATACATATAAGTGGATAATAGGTATACTTTAATAACTAATTAATCTAATATGGTTTCTCAAAATTACTTTCATGATCTCAACTTACATATTTTAATTCAGTCATACTTTTCAACATTCATCAATTCAAATATATTTTATTTTACACGTATTTGTAAATGGTTTTGGTAATAGTACAGAATATGCTATTTGCTCTTCTTATCCTCTCAACATGGACTTATTTTACTTTAATTTGATGTGTTTTGTAAGCCGAAAGTGTAAAAAAACTAAATGGTCTTTGACGACATAGAATTATTTTGCAGTATTTGTCTGAAAAATATGTTTCAAGCAATTTATTTTAGTAGTAAAATTGTGTTTGACAAATATTTTTTGGTGAAAATCTAGTTTAGCAAACCAAACAACGAAATGCTTTATATAGGTTTTTTAAAATACTTTGGTCGTATCAGTATTCACGACTAAATTTCTTCAAAATTGTTATTTTATTTTTGCTCAAACATTGCTTAACATGATAAGATCAATTAAATATACCCAACCGTCATTCAATTTTGAATAAATTAAAATTGAAAATCGTAGTTTTTACACATAGTCTTATGGTAAAGTCTTTCGCAGACATAAAAAAGTGAAAAAAATCGATTTAACGACAAGAATTCGTAGCAAAACTTTTGAACAGAACGAAAAGCTCATCTAATATTGATTTCCGATAAGAAAATAGTAGTCATCGTCCTTTGTTTTGGAGAATACTTACAAAAAGTAAGTCCCGTCAACATTTGTGAGGTTAGAGCCAGCCATACTGAACCGACAAAGCACTTTATCTATTACACTGAAAAACCATTCAGGTAAATATAATGAATTCAGGTTAATCTAACCAGAAATTTTGTTTGGAAATTGGCACAACCTGAATTCAGGTTACATTTACCTACATATTCAGTGTAAATAAAATATTTTATTGTGTATTATTATAACTTATATTCAATAAATTATAATAAAAAACGGATATTTTTTTCCTTTTTATTTTTTAAGTCATTGTTTTTATTAACTTAATAATAATAATAAATTTCTATTAGAAGAAGAGCTACATATTCTTTATTATTACACAATTTTTTCAGTGGAAATAATTTACAATTATTAATTTGAATTAATTTTTTTGACTGTACTATGAAATTAAATAACTAATAAATAAATATTGTAACTTTTCAAGACACCTTATAATTTATCGCATTAATAACAAATTTCATTCTCTGTACACAAAAAAAAACAGAAGTCTTATTTGACACTAGAAAAACGGTTTTTGTCCGGACAAAAACCATTTACTAATATTTTTCAGCATGTTGTAAAATTAATTTTTAAATGCTGTTTGTGAGAAGTTAAAATTTAATCAATAAATATTTTATTTCGTTTTCAACGATTTTTAAATAAAATCAGCATTTAAAAAAGTTGACCGTCTTTCTAGTGTTAACTTAAACTATCTATTAAAATTGCAATAACACGTATTTTAAATTATGACAATAAATTGTTCTTCTTATTAGAATGATATTTGTGTATATAAAACACTTGATGTTGCACGGAGAAAAAAAAACCGAGTTCGAAACAATGAAAATCCTCATGCTTTCATTTAATGGTTAAAGTCATTTTATTCGGTGGCTCAATTGCTTGAAATCATTAGAAAGAGTGATTTTTCGTTTCATCCGATTAGAAGTATAGAACGAAGCGATGAATTTGGTATGGTGATTCAATAAAAAGTCACATTTAATTGTTCGTATAAAAATCTTCGTCTAAATCTATGGTTTTTTCTCCGTGTGCAATGTTTGTGATTATGATATTAAAAGGAACATACTTTTCAAACCTAAAATTTTTTTTCACTTATTTATTACTTGTTACATGGTCTTAAGCTAAATCAGACTACCACTAATTCTAAAAAGAATCCTTAGTAAATTCTACTTTGTATCACTAAGGAATTACTTGGAAATCATTGTAGTTCTTAATTACATTCTTTTTTAGTTTTATTCAATCATTCAAAATAAATTGAGATTACGTCCAATTTTTATGTCACGTAGAAAAGTAATATGTTAATTATATCTGAGAAGTATTAATCGAAATTAAATTTTGATTTCTATAAATGATAATGTCTCAGATAGTAGTTTACGCGTCAATCACCTGGGAGTTTTAAGTTTAAATCTCAGTCAAAATGTAGATTTTTCTATCATTGTTTACATTAAAGCATATAAAATGCTCATTTTTTAAAGAAATTTATTTAGAAATTATTTAAAATTTATTCTGAATATATATATTTTTTCAATAACGGTATTACAATGTACATATATATGAATTCTATTTGGATTCACTCTTTAATCAGTGGTTGCCTGAGAACAAATTATTAGCAGATTATATAATATTAATTGATTAATTCAAAATCATCTGGAATAGTCTCGGTGTGAGGTCTATCAGGAAGATTTATGCGTGTGCGTAAAGCGTATTTTAAAACCATTCGGTTTGATTGTATAAATTTGCGTGTTTTAGTCACGTGACAGTAAGTGAAGTTAGAGAAAAAATAGTTGTTTAACTATCAATCAGTTAAATTGATAAAAATAAATATCATACAATATTCTTATAAATCACTTAAATCGATAAATATTCATTAGATCTATTGTTGAAATCTAACAAATATTTTTTTATCAGCAGACTTGTTTCTCTATGTACATTAAGTTATATTATCTAATTATAACTTAAGTCATATCCAAGTCTTTTTCAAATTTTAAAAAATATTACTCATTTGTATTTTAGTAAATACAGTAATTTTGTTGATTCGGAGAGTATTTCCATCTTCAACTTATCCATATTTGCTCAATCATTTTTCTTTGTGTAATTTTTTCGATTATTCAAATAGAATGCTTGTAATAAATTTAACATTGCATCTTTCAAGAATATAAAGTAATTAAGTAGTTTTAGTTTTATATGCTTTTCGATAAAAATTACTAAACAGATACATGAAAATAATAACGTTTGTAGCAAAGAAATAAGTCAAAGCCTTTGGCATCTTGCAATCCATAACTAAAATTAAGAGTAAATATGCTAACATGATGACGAATTGTACCTGAAATTAAAAAAAATAAAGAATGATTATAAGTAAAAACAGTAAATAAATCTTGTTAAATTTTTACAAAACAAATTTTCTTTTACCAGTTGAATGCGAGTCATATACTTCTTCCACCACAAATATTTTCTATAATTTGGTCCTAAGGCCGCAATCAAATAATAGGTGTACATAACAACATGAACCAATGAGTTCAATAAGCCAACAACCAATCCTTGTTCTCCAGGAAGCAATTTCAAATAACACCAAGAAAATAATGCGGTGATTGTGTGGTGATAAACGTGAAGAAAGGATACTTGGTTTTGTTTTTTCCTCAATACAAATAACACCTGATAAAATACATTTTTATTACAAATTTTTCACTATGTTCACTAAATGTTTGGTAAATTTGCACTGTAATACAGAACAGTTGCCTGAAATGAAGAGTAACTGTTCTCTCATCAAAGGGAGGAGCAGTCATTCTCCTATTTTTGAGAGAGAATAGTTATCTATAATTATAAGCAATAGTTACCCACTTTTATGCAACTGTTACCTAGAAGTGGACAACCATTGCCTGTAATTGTAGGCTATTGTATAAGAATTGTTACTAGTTTGCAAATATATACTTTGTCCGGACATGAAAAAGTCTTATTGGTAAAATCATATTGGTAAATTTCAATTATAATGTTCGTTTTTAAATAAATAATGGAAATAAAGGTAATCTCATTTTTGCTTTGTTAATTTAAAAATCTCTATATTGCAAAAATTACAAACATCAAATATAATTTATGACTAGTCTATTCGTTATAAGCGAGTTTTTGTTATTTTGAAGCCTTTTATAATACTTAAAAATTTAAAAATATTTGAAAACTTTAAGGTTTTAGACAATTGAAATTGAATTTATCATATTTGTAGGGTCTAGAAAGGTGATAAATTTCACTCAGAATCGAATTCAAATTAGCAGATAAGATCACTGATGTATAATAAAATGAATCATCAAAATTTGACTGGTGAAGATGAGATACAGAAAATTTACATTCTATTTGAATGAAAACCTGAATTCGATATTTCAATTTTACATCGAATTATATAGAATTCGAATGATTATGATTAAGTTTATTTTTATGCTATCATAATGTGGGAAAACCCATGTTTACTTCAATTATTACTTAACAATAAAGACTTTTAAACGATGGGTTGCCATTAACAGTGAATTTAACATGTATATGCAATGTAAAGTACTGATTCAATCATTTTTGTGTGCAAAACCATTTTACACTTTGCTACTTCAAATAAATATCATCTGTGACGATTAGAACAAACAAAATTACATATACTGATACTTACTGTGTCTAAAAGTTCTGTTATTTTTGAAAAAAAGTACCACCAAGCTCCTCTAGAAATCTAAAACAAATATTACACATTATTTTTGGTAAAAAACAAAAACGAAATTTTCTTTTTATATCTTGAAGTTTCTTAGAAAGTTTAGTATAAGAAAAAATATTATGAATTTTAAAGAGATATTTACTATTCATTAATGTTCAGTTTAAAGGTCAAAGTTGTCAGAGTCAATTAAGGATTTTTATTTTTTTCTGATCTGGGAAATATAACCAGGTTTAAGTAGCAAAAAGTGGAATCTTCTTTGGTTAGTTTTAGTTTTTTGTCTATTAACAGATTTTGTAAAAACAATTAGCCTAGCTAACAGCAATTAACTTTTAAATTTAAAAATTTGTTTCTTGAAACAATTTTGAAATAAAGAATTAAATTTAAAGTAAAAAGGAATAAGATTAAACAGTTACTAGTTGAATTTATGTATAATTATAGGAAATTAAAATAAATACTCACAACGACTTGCAGTTCTGTATCTTGTAAAGGCAAATTTTGAGCTGAACATCTGGATGAAAATAAGTGCCGTGGACTTACATGTACTGCCTAAGAAATGATTTATATGTTTAAATTAAAAATTAAATGAGTCGTTTATATTTTTTTTTACTTTTAAGTTTCTTAAAAACCTACTTAAGGGGAGTCACCGGTGAAGTTTTAGGTATATGAAAGAACTAATAAAAAGTCTTGATACTATAGCTAATTATGTATTTTTTATGTAAAATACGACTACACATTCCAATATTTAGTTGAAGTCATTAATTCTTTTGAGTTTTGTATAATTTGTGTAATAATTTTTTTAATTTTTATATTTTGCTGAAATATTTGTAGTAAACTTTTCTAATGATTCTTAACAATCTTTCGTATCAATTTGACCAACATTTTTGAAGTTCCTAGCCTATAAAAATATTTGTTTAATCTAAATTTGATTCAAGTAGTAATTTTCTACATAAACAAATTCATATGTAACTACAGTTTAATGATTTCTTTCACATTCCTTCATATAGCTGAAATTTCATCGGTGACTCTCCTTAAAAAATTAACAGCTTTTCTGCTTCAAGTAGACTTAATTTTTTAAGTAGTTTAAAAATAGTTTATGGTAGTAAACTTAATTAAGTGGACAAAAATTGCTTGTATATTCTTTGAATGTTGTTCTTAATTTAGATTTATTTTCACGTTTACGGTCAGAGAATTATATGGGAATATTGCTTGTATTTTTTCATTTTTACTGAGAACGATTAGATAATACGTCCGAAAACTTTTTTATATTGTAAAGTTTAAATTAAGGAGAATCAATATCATTTTTTTGTTGTAATTATATTGAGTAACCATAATTAACGTTAACCATGATTCTGTTGAGTTATTTACAGCAATTACAAAATTATTATCAGCCAAAAGAAAAATTGACTATGGCAGATTAACATATCTTTTTTCTGGACATAAAACTGTTGTATGTAGAAATAAAAAGAGTTTATTGTCATGTGCTACTTTTAAAATTTTAAATTTCGGAGAAATTATCAGTACATCCAGAACTTGATCAAATATATTTAACACTGGAACTACCAACGAGACAAATTTGTCCCAAGTCTTCATAAAAATTTTTATTTCTTTACGGATTCGTTCGAAAAATGATGACAATTTTCTTTTAAGGTCTTTTTACATTCCGTAAATTTTCGATTAAAAGAATTCATTTGTATTAAAATTATAATAATGTTTACCTAGAATTTTGACCTTGTTAAGTTTGTTTATTAAATAAATTGTTATAAATCACTTGAAACAATATCTTTCTATTATATGATCTTAATATGTTACTAAAATAGAAAATAAATCATTTAATTATCAAAAATTAAATTATTTTTAATTACTAAAAGAGAGTCGAAACTACGCACTCTTGAAATACTAAGATAACAAATTTGTTTCCTTTTTAATTTGATTAACATATAACGCAATAAGTAAGTTTTTTAATGTGTTTGATATGTTAACAATTTTTCCACATATTAAAATTATTATTCTGTATTTATATTAATAAAAAACATTTAAAAAAGACATTTTTGCATTGTACTAAAGACGGGCCGAATTTGTCCCTTTGGTAGTTCTAGCGGTGCAGAATTTCTGGTATTTCTAATGTTAATACTATGTATAATTGTATATATATATGTGTTACGGTCAATGTTGCCCATTTTATAATTTTAACATAAAATCAGACATATTGGCCGGCCAATGTTAACAATGACCAGCCAATGTTGCCCGCCGGGCAACATTGGCCAAAAGGGGTTGGCCAATGTTGCCAAATATATACATTTAATAAATTTATAATAAAAAATAAAAAGAAAACTTATAATTCACAATTTTTTCTTAAGATGGATGCAATATAGTTATAGAGCTTCAAGATGGTTATTATAAAATTGGCTTTCGTGGGGGTATTATGAACCAATTATATGTAAGGTCTCAGTTTGATATTTCTAAAGAAAAGCTTCTGACACTAGATGATGTTGGCAAGGAGGAAC
>JABFPM010001945.1:0-13189 GCA_022817325.1 Idris sp. 1 HC-2018
ATAACTTTTTTTACAGGGGTGGACAAATAAAGTTATTTGTTGGACAAAAGTGGACAAATCGTGGACAATCAAACCCTCTATTTGAATTTATGAAATTCGGAAGGTGGGGTGCCAACTTCACAGAGCTGCTCTGAGCGCCCAAGTAACTTAAAATATCTCGAGTTTTATTACATATTAACAGTAATTTTTCAATTTTAATTTGACAGCTAACAAATTTTTTGTTAGGTAGTGGCACGTTTGACATAGAATGACCCTTAAGTAATGTTAAAACGTAGCGAAAAGATAAATTTTTATACGCATTCTCTAAACATTTAAGAAATCTTCTAATCATAAAAGAATTTAATTAGAACTAATATTCAACATGGTGACTCCCATTTAACAGCTTTTCAATCTAAAACATTATTTATATCTCGGTTTAAAACCGAATCAAATAACGAATATTATTATAATGCTGCCACAGGGTTCACTCAAGTAACTTGAGATTATTTAAGCCTCTTGAGGTCACTTTGCATGATTATTTCTATTCTATCTGAATAAATATTGAAATATCTCAATACAAACGAATAAAAAATTTTAAAAAATATTCTTTGAAAAATTCTTGTCTTATTATTTTTGTTTCCAAATTGAAGAAAATTTAAGTTACTTTAATTAAGCTCAGTACGCTGTGGCAACCTTTAATAATTAATATATTAGTTTTCATTAACTGTAAAAAAGTTCAGTTTTACAAATAGGTTTATAAACAATTGTTTAATCGCACTTAATATGTATTTACGCATATACTCTCTAGTTTGATTAATTAAAAATTTTTTTAAGGACTATAGCTGAATGAAAGTCGTTTGCCGGCTGAAAGATCTTACTTTCGTGCTGGGCAAATATCGTGTTAAAACTTCTACACTGTAAGTCAGTTACTGCGAAATTTTGTTTCGCAATATGTTATTTCACAAAATGTTGTTTAATCTGGTTGCACACAACATATTGTTGAATTTTAAATTTTTTGTGTAAAATTCAATAACATGTTGTTGAAGTTACCTTCTAGATTCTAATAACGGCATAAGTTAATAAAAATAAAAAAACTAAGCAAATTTATTTAATTTATAATTATATCTTTCATTATTACATACTTTTAAAACAGATTAATAGATAATTATTTATTAGGAGGCTTTTTAAATATATGACATTTAGGTTATATTATTGTGTTACAACGAAAACTTTAAAATTCAGACAAAATCTGAAAATTACACAACATGTTGTTTAAAGTCGTGTTGAATTTTCAACAACCCGTTTACAGTATATTTTTGGCCTGAATTTTAAGTTAGGATCGATCTGAGAGCGCATGGTGCAATTATATTTAATATCGGATTTTCGCTTGTAATTTAAAATATCATATTTTATTATAAACAAATCAAGTGTATTTAATTTTTTTGATCCATGATTTGGCGTATTCAGCTAAGACACAGTTAACAAATAATATAATTAGTGTGATAGCTGTAATAAATCCTGCTGAGAACAATACCTCAGCATCATTATAATCAACCACTACCTACAATGTATAAGTTTAAATTTAATAACATTTTATAAAGACTTACTAGTTGATTTATTAGGTTATATGGAATAAATGATAAAAAAGATACGACATGAGAATAGTTTCCGTTTGTTGTATTTTTGAAACAGAAACTATTCTTGTAATGAATCAGAAATATTGTTGACTTTTTCAAAAAAGTCTTTAATAAATAATTACCAAAAATCATCAAACATCGTCATTTGATCTATTGCAACATACATTTTTGATTTGATGATTTAGACCGGGAGCCAGCACTCAAAAACGTGTCTCATTGACATCACGCTAATTTTTATATGACAGCTAAATTTTGACTATTTATTAACAAAAATAACCATGCCATACATTTCCGGTGCCGCTAAACATCTGCCATACTGATACGAACATATACATTTTTGGTCTAGTGAATCTTACAAAAAAATAAAACTCAAAATTAATGTTTGAGTTATTTGTTACATCCTAAATAATATATCATACCTGTCATATAAGTTACTTCTATGTAATGTATATTATTAATAATTATAAATTATATGATGAACATGCAACATTTTCTAAGAACAAGTACGCAGTGTCTTTGTTTATTAGTAATTTTGTAGGCATTGAACCTCTTTTTAATATTATTTTATTGTATTTGACTTTATTTTATTATAATAATTTATCTTATTATTTCATTTAATTTAACTTTATTCAACGACTCGTTGGGTAAACGTCATCGAAACAAAAAAGTTTTTTTATTCATCCTTATAATGACACCACACGCACACACAGCCGTACATTCGTGAATATACAACAAAGAAGCGGAGCTTTGCTCAAATCGCAGTTGGACGCGTGCGATGTTTGGAAGTTTTAGTGACTTTCGATAATCGCCAGCCGCGTTAGTCAACTAAGTAAGCCGTTGGTGCGTTTTTTGGAACCCAATTTGCCGTGCTGATTTCGCTTTTGAGCTGTGCAATTTTTGAAATAGAAATTAACTTTTTCAGTCATTTAACTACCTTGCTATTTTCGCAATGCGAAGGGACGCTTTTTGGGGTCTCATTTTTATCGGTGTAATATTCTATTTCATTAACATTGTTTAAAGCAGTTTTCATGGTATTTATCCATAATTTTAATAAAAATAAGCTGCCATACCGTTTTTTTAAGATGTTGTTTTATTTATATTTAGTTTATTCTTATGTGTTTAACTTTCGTGATTAACAATGTTGGTGATTTTTGGTACTGATTGTAAACAAGAAATATGATACCAACTGCGTTTCGTCCTTGAACTGCCTAGCTGGACTCATCAACAGGGCTAGTAGGCAGTCCTTGCCCTAGACGCTGGGAGTACAGGAACGAGAGGTTCTTAAATACTAGTAGCTGCGATTCCTTCTACTTGCGCGAAAGCTGTGCGCGTCTGGCTTTCCCAAAGTGAAGCATTTTTTGGCTACTTAGTATTAGAAGGTAGGACAGATGGCAGTGTTAGAAATCGTCTCGACCAAGTGACGAAGTCGCTACATCATACTTCTTGTGCAGACAAACCCAAATTTTCTGCAAATGATAGATTGCTTATAGTCCAAGAGATAGCGTAACGAATTGAATTTTTTCAAATTCTGCAAGGTTTACACTTTTTGAAAATTCATTTTGTGCGTAGCGCTAAAATTTCGTAACAATTTATTGTCTCCTGTAATTTCAACAGGTAGGCATTGACACAAAAATAAAAAAAAATTATAATTCACAAAAAAAATATGTTTATTGAACAAAAAAAAATGGAAAATATAAATACCATAATTACAATAATTTTGAAAAAAAAGTTTAATAAGCATTTAAAATTAATTTTATCTAACTCTATTGGAAAATTGGCTTCTTTTCCCACTGTTTACAGTGGGAAAAATGCTTGATTCCGTATATGGGAATTTCAATGCTTAACCTCAAAAGTGTGCACCACCGAAAAACAGTGGAAAAAGAAGCCACTCCTCCAATTCTTGTTAGATAAAGCACTATACTTAACTAGTGAAAGAAATTGGCGATTCTACGCGAGTATGAAATATTTTACACGGGTTATTTCACACTCGCGTGGAATCGCCAATTTCTCTCACTTGTTGAGTAATGTATTATAACTTAATAAATTCAGGGCTCCCAACTGGTTTTTGAATAAAAAATAGGGCTTTTAGGGACTTTTTAATCAAAAAAAGGGACCAAAAAGGGACCAAAAAAAATCAAAGAAGGGTTTAAAATAAAATTGAATAGCTGTCAAACTGAAATTGCACATATATTAGACAATATATTTTAGATTTATAATAAATAAATATATTTATTTGAAGATTAATAAGCACAGCCAGTTAAAATTTTTTAGACTTAAACTTATAGCCAATCAAAATTTACCACAAAAACAATGATAATAAAAAACATTATAATTAAATCTTTCTTTTTTTTGACATTGGTTCTAAAGTTGAAATCAGTTTGGCTTTTCTTTTATCAACACTGGACTGCAAACGTTCTTTTTCTTGTTGTATATCTGCAACCTTTTTCCTTGCTTCAGTAGCACCCACAAACATAGCTTGAGCTATGCCAATTTCTTCAAAGTCTTTACTAGCTGTACCCTTTTTTAAGCGTTCGTTAGCAAGTTTTAACGTAGAATCTGCTATTTTCTTCTGTTCTTTTTCTTCCTTCTTCAGCATCTTCAACCTGTCTTCATCTTCAGCTAAAAATTTCTTTTCTGAGTCTAACTTTTTCAGAGTTTCAATTTCTGCTTTCTTTTTTTCTTCAGCATTTTTTTTCTTCTTGATTTCTCTCTCTGTCTTTTTGTTTTCTTCCTCTAAATACAAATTATAAGCCGAATAAGCAACACGAGCCAAATCCAACAGTTCTTTTGTAATAGGAACAAGTTCAGCTTTATTATCATAAATTTTCAAAACACTCTTGGCTGTTTTTATTGAATCCAGTGTACGCTCTTTCATGGATGCTCTACTGTCAGTCAAGGTACGACCAGAACTAGAAAAGTTACGCTCCACGTCGGCATTACCATGAGATAATGCGAGCGCTGCTTTCACAACTTTGGCAACATTTTCATACTTTAACTTCCCAGAATCAGTTTTTAAATTAAAAAACTGTGCCCAATATACGTCAATTCTTGTTTTGTCTCCTGATATCGTTTCTTCTTCGGATTGTAATAAAACCCATTCATCAAGGAGAACGTCGGTAGAAACATCAACAGGCAAATGTTTTGCTATCTCGCAAATATCACTTTTGCTTCTGTCGGTTTTTCTTTCTTTTGGTTGAAGACATCTGAATCGCTTTATCAGGTATTTGTTGACTAAAGATGATTTTTTCAAAATTTCTTCTGCAGCTATTTTGTGGTGTTCTCGAACCGCAAACAAAAACGATGATCGGTATTTTTCAGGAACCTATAAAAATAAATTAAAAAATATTAAAATAAACTGATGATTTATACTGTTAAACTGTATGTATATATTTTATTAATTCTAAGATTTAAAATTCTTTTCTATTAACTAAATATGGGCAGACATTTTCAATCATTTTTATTAGATTTTTATTTTTAAAATGTATTTTTATATTTTAATACTAATTAAAGTAGATATTTCCAACTTTTTCCAGTTCAGCTTTCACTTCACTACTAATGACCATATCTTTCAATGGGACTAAGCATTCATCCTTTAAAACGTTGACAGGTAAACCTTGATCGTGATAAGATTTTTTGGTACAAATTCGTCCTATTAAAACTTCAACTAAATCCTTCAGCTCTGAATATAGTAAATGAATTAGTGGTTCATTTCGTTGAAAAAAGCCAGTAAACTTGGTGAAAATTTTTGCACTTGAAATCACAAAATGTATCTCTGCTTTAATAGTCGGAATTTTTAGCAGATCAATAATTTCCTTATAGCTTTTAGTTTTCATCAGTAAAGGTTTGTTCTTTGGAATAAATGTAAAAAAAAAATTCTCCACAGCTGGGAATTGTTCCAAAAACCTTACTGCAGCTGGTGAAATCGTCAACCACCGAGAATCTACATGTTTCAAAAATCGGTGAAGAGGAAGTTTCTTTTCTTTTTGAATAGGTTCGAAATCGTCCCAACGAGACGGGAAATTGTCGAAATAATTATAAACTAATATAATTAATCTCGATGCGTCGTCTCCTAATTGTTCCAATCCCTTTTGAAAGGCATTATGCAAAACATGTATGTTGCACGATCCAAGATCGACGAGTTTCTGCTTTCTTATTTCTAAAATATCCGAGTTGATAAGAGTTTCAACTTTTAAATTAACTCTTGGACCGTCGGATCCTAGCATCAGAAGCTTTTTAATAGAAAGGTTGGCATTTTCGATGGCATTATAAATATTTTTCTTCAAATCTTCTGCCGTTGCATGACCCATAAAGAAAGTTTGCAGATGATGCAGAACAATCATGTTCTTATTCTTGGACCAATATCTAACCATGACTTCAAGTTCTTTTTTATGAGCTGAATTAGTAGTTTCGTCGTATAACAAAGAGTAATGACTTGAGTCTATATCATTCAATATTTCGTTTTTGAAATAGGGACCTATAGCATCAGTTATTAGGTACGACATTTTTGTGTGTGACAAACTAAAATCTTTAGGTACAGCATTTTCCGTTGAAAACATACTACAAAAAACTTGTTTAATTCCGTCACACGAACTGAACGAAAAATCAGCAGAAATACTTTTCATTGCCCAAATTAATTCTGCTTTCCTTGCATTGTCAGCAAGAGAGTACAAGTGTATGGTCCTCGGAGTTTCTGAAAATATAATATTTAAAATTAATCGAATAATCTTACAAACATCTGAAAAATATTTTTTAAGCAAATTAAACATAGTTAAAAATATTTATTCAAATATTATTAATTTTTAACAGTGTATAAGTCTATAATTACCATAATATTTATATTATTATATTATAAAATATACATCTAATACTTACCATCGTTACTTTTATTATTAGATACATTTTCTGATGCTTTTGCAGATGCCTGAGTTGAAGATACACCAAGTTTTAGCTGGCTAGGCGCAAGTTTTAACTTGCATTGTTTTTGGTGATGTCCACCTGATGCATGCTGGTTAAATTTGTCAAAGCCTTTCTTGATACTAAATTTTTTACTACATACTTTACAATATGCTTCTGAATCGTTGTGTTTTTTGGCCCATTCTTGTACAGTGTAATTATTTACATCTGTTTTCTTAAGCCAATCTTCATTAAAGTGGCATTTCCCCATTATTAAATCTGCTAAAAAATAGTGTATGTAATGTTAAAATCACAATTAAATTATTAAATCTATTTTTTATTAAAAATAAAAAACTTAAACAATCAATTTTAAAAAAATGTAGAATAACTATAAAACTATAATTACTTTAAAAAATCTAAATTGCATGTAATTACCTTTAAATTTTCTTTCTTTTCGATCATACAAAGGTTATTAATAAGTATATTAACACTTTTTTCACTTCAAATTACAATAATTTGGATTTATAATTGAATAAATGTTAAATTTCTAAGAGTTTCATGTTTTTCAATACGATTCGAGACGCCACTGATGTGATACACTGAATTCTAGGAAAAATTTCCAAACAAAAACAAACAACAATACAAAAGGCCAAAACTCAAATGCAACATGGAAGATCGAAATTCGAAAGTTACTATATTCAGATGGCAAAATTACCGGAAAAATTCAAATTTGTATATTTTTTGCAATACGAAATTAAAATATTAAATGTTCCGTTATGAAGTTTTCAGTTCCAAAATATATATTCTTAATTGAGATTTTACAATTTTAATTAATTATTCTATTTTTTTTAAATAAATAATTAATGTTTTTTAAATAAAATTTTTTTTTTAATATTATTCATTTGATTAAAAAAGGGACTTTTAGGGACTTTTTCTGGAAAAAGGGACCTTTTAGGTACTTTATCGAAAAAAGAGACCTGTACCTAAAAAAGGGACCATTTGGGAGCCCTGTAAATTTATTCGAGTAGAATGTACATTTTTGAGAGCAAAACCGCTCCAGTTAAAAAATACATTCTTTTACAATTTTATTTGACCTAAACAAATTCCAAAAAATAATTATTTATGTTCTAACAAGGAAACAAAACTAACAAAACTAACAAGGAAACAAAGAGGAAATAATATCTGAGGTATGTAAATAAAAGGTTGCATTTTAGGGCGAAAACATCATCATCGCTGAATATGACAGAGTACAAAGGAAGTTATATTGAGTCCAAGAACTAAGTTGAGTGGCAGCCTGATCCGCGAATTAACCAAAGGGAATAATTATGTGTCGGAATTGTAGAAGGCTATAAACATTTGTGCGACATGTACCATCTAAGAAATAATTAATTAATGCAACGTTTCATCTATATTTTAACTTTTTGTTAAAACATCTTGAAAAATACATTTAAAAATTAAATAATTGAGAAGATTAATTTTAATTCCCAAAAAAGTCATATCAAAATTAACAGATTTTTTTCTTGTAAGAGTTTTTTCATGTTTATCTTTCTAATCTGACGCGTTTAATAGTTTCATTCACACCAATTTATTGTTATCTATAAAAGCGTCAGAGATCAACTATTTATAAAATACGGAAAAACAATATTTATGGTTAAAAATGTATATTATCCTCTCTTGTAAAAGAATTGACGAAAAAAAAACATTATTGTAAGAACAATATATTTCATTCATGAGTGTTCAACTTGGACGGTAGATCATGACGCGAATATGTATAAAGAGTTTGCCGGAAGATCCGCAGTTTCTTTATCTAATAAGGACGGCATCAATAAAGTTGTTAATGAATGATTTTAAAATAGAATAACATTGTTCTAACAATGCTCGAGTTTAAAAATTCTTTCATCTTCAAAAAAAAACTATTAAATCTCCTCGAAAATATATTTACGTCGTAAATTGTTGCAGTAAATTAATTGCTATTAAGAATTTTCACATTATTTCATTTTTCTCGGAAAAATGTTAATTAAAATAAAACATCGGTCAAACAACTTTTCAAATGATTCAATGATATTATTGACCGCAGTTGAACCGATCAAGTGAAGGCATTTTTCAAAGTTCACGAAAGCGGAAGATCTGGCACAAATTTATAATAGAGAAGAAAGAAACTAAAATTACTTTCTTTCTCTCGAGTAACAAAAATATCATTTATATATAAAGTTATTTACAATTGACCAGAGCGACCGTAATCAATTTTACTCTTCAATTAATCAGAAGGCATATTTTAATTAAACTTAAAACAAAAAGCTAAAAAAAATTACGTGTGATGTCGTCGAATATATCAGTTTTAAAATTCGCAATGAAACTAAGAAAAAAATGTTTGACGACTCGTATCGTCATTGTGGTATCGTAATAATGTGATAGTAGCCTGTTGCTCAACGAAAACTATGCTTTTCAGTGTCAACACATGAGAGTATATACAAAACTAGATAATTTTGCCATTGATAAAGTTTTAAGAACACATAATATTTTAGCGCGTGCAAACAATGTTAAGTAATCTCATCTTTATAAAAAAATTGTTTTTGATTGTATTAATAACAGTGTTATATTAATACACGCAGTTTCTTGTCAGTATAAAAAAGTTGACGAGGAAAAAAACGTGAAACTGGGAAGTAACAGAGAAAATATTGTAGAATGGTCATTGAAATCTAGATTTCGTCAGATCAAAGTTATCGTCTTCTTTGACCTGGCATAATTCTTCGCAAAACGATAACATCGGCAGGAATGAAAATTGATTTGGTCCAGTTGCAATTAAAATTAATTCTCGTTGGACTCGATAAAATCAGGTCCGAATTGTCTAATTGATAAATATTTGATCCGTTGAAAGAAATTATGAAAGGATAAGTTGTATGTCGGGAAAATTTATGGAAAATTACTGAAGATACAAATCTTTAAATTTTAACCAAAAAAAATATTAAAATTTAAACTTTAGAAGTTGTGTACTGAAAAAAACTATGTTTCGCGATAAAATTCAGGTAGATTTTTATCAATTCTTCTAAGAATATATTTTTAAAGATACAACCCATATTTTCGCAAAAGTGTGTCAATACTATCAACCCAACAATCATAAACGGGTTAAATTATACTCCGCATCCCATAAGCAGAGGAAATCCGTTCTTTCAAGCTAAACTTTTTAATTATACAAAGATCGCACTTTTAATGAATAGACTCATTATTAATTTAGCAAACAAGTTCTCCCACTCGACTTCTAATCACACATATGTACAGATTTAAAACCAAATTAATACCTGTTTTAGACTTTAAATGAATAAAAAAGAAGAACTGGTCAAATTAATTATGTAAACCAACACAAAATAGTGGACAAAAAAACGCGTGGAAACAAAGAAATATAAAAAGATCAAAAGAAGGGAGGAAATGTAGAATCGCGGCGCGCTTCGTCAAGCAGACAAGTGGGGGACCGAAAGATTAAAGTTACGCGCGTGTTAAGTCGCGCTTTGCGTTCAGTCTCCGCAGCCGCTTCACGAAAATCGTCTCACCAGACGTTGTCAATTGAAAAGAAAATTGTTCGCGAAAATGTGATCGATTTTAAAATAATATTTTTTCGACTTTGCCTAAACATTTTGTTTTTCAACAAAATTTTATTTCAAAAGTTTGTTTTTCTTTTTAAGAAAAATAATAATTTAATTTACGAGAGTTGACTTTGGATAAAAATTAAGAGAAAATATTTTTCGGTGAGTTATTTTGTATAATGTGTCGCAGCGAGAATCCATTTGTCACCAGATCTCAAATCGACTAAATTAATCGCAGATCTCGAGGTGAGTTGCTTACGCGGTAAACAAGCAGATGGAATTCATTGGAATATATTAAACGAGGGTTTATTTGTCGCGTGCGGCAGCACGTGCCATTGGCGCGGAAGAGATTCCTCTCAAATATATATATATATATATAGTATATATATATTTGTAATAACAAAAGAGTTTAAAAAAAAAAGATCAAAAGAAATCGATCTTTGAAATTTCTTTTTCCCTTATATGTACTTGCTATTAGAAGGTATTTTGAAAATCATTTAGCTGAACTGATAACTATTTTTTATAACAGAATCAGAATACAGAGTTACTGAAGACTAAAATAATTGTTCTTTTAACCCATTTCTTACCGTTGATGCGTTTATGCATTATTATAAAAAATTTTCATTGATCAAAATCTTTTGAAAATAAACGTGAAATTACATTTATAATTATGTGAACAAATATTAGAACAGTTGAATAATTCATTTGTGAAAAATTAAATATAAAGTATACTTTGATTCAAAAATAATTATGAAATTAGCAGTTCTGCGGAAGAACTGCTTGGCAAAAAGTGGGTTAATTAAAAAAATACTTCCTTCTTATAAAAAGTCTCATTTTTATTATCAGTACAGTTTTTACTTTTCATTTTGTTTAAAATTACTCTGTTCATTTTTTATTCTCATTAATTTCCGAAGACAATAGAGGGGAATCATATAATAATATTGAACTGAATTTCTTTTGCGTAAGAAGCAAAGAATTGTTTTCATACAATTACATCTTAAACGTGTGCCCACGCATTGTCACGTAACTTTCATCATCGTCACGTTAAATGAAATTTAAAAATGATACGTGAGAAATGATGACACTCGTTTGGAGATTATTTTCAATAACAACCATACAAGTGCATTCACTGATTACAACTAGTGATAATATCAATTTAATAATGTATGGATGTGATGAATTTTTAATTGCCAATCAATTAAGATCATTGCGATAATGAATTATTTAGTGCAAGAACAAAATTTTATTTAAAAAAAGATTAAAAAAAAATCTTACCAAAATTTTAAGCAAATTATAAAGTTAAAGCCTAAAAAGTAATATTTTTTATTTTTAAGATTAAAAAAAGTTCTTGTCCAAAATTATAAGTAAATTATAATTAAAATTTAAAGTAATATTTTTTTTTACCCAAAATATTATTCAAACAAAACCTAAAGAAAAGCACGTGTTCTGATTCATTGAACACAAACGACGACAAAAAAAGAGAACAAAAACGGGATCAATTTTTCTCTCTCTAATTTGTTGCATTTTATATTCTCGTACGCTTGGCTGAATAACTCGAATAGGCATTTCCCAAAGAGCACGACGCACGCACATTTTCACTGATAAAACGAGCAAAAAGTAAATGACACGTTGCTTTCAGAATATGTGATCCAATTCTCGATGCTGTTCACTATTTGAATATATCAGCCAAGAAAATTTAAATTCACTTTCAACTTCGCTACCGCACGACGCATCGTAATGACTTTCTTATCTGTCTCTCTTATAATAAGAACAATGTTCAGCTCGATTTGCTGTTTATTTCCTTACAAGTATGGCCGACCATTAATTTTCGTCAATTTTATTCTAACAATTTTTGTTTCCAAAATAAATTAAATATAATTTCTATAAATTTTGTTTCTGGGATTAAATTTCCGGAAGATAAATTGTAAATGTAATTAAGTAGGAGGTAACATACACAAATGACATCTAATTTTATATGGTTCTATATATATATTTTGTAAGAAGCTCAAAGTGGCACCGAGAGATGAATCTGGAATTTCAACTGTTAAAATTGTATGCAGAAATATAACAAATTAAATTTGCAAATTTTCATTTCAAGTTAATTATTAAACATTTTACAGTGTGAACAAACAAAAAAGTTCCTCAAAATGTGAACGTTAATATTTAAATTAACAAAAATTTAAATAATTAAAAAAAAGTTCTTCTACAAAAATGTTCATTTAGTAAACTTGTTTACTTGATTCGAGTAAAATAAATTTCCATACTGTTTTTATAAAAACTTCTTTTCTAATGATAAGCGTTAACTATGCTAATTGATTCAGTTTTTTCCTTTGCATCTTATAACTTGTTTTATTTTCCCATAAATTAATTTTACAGAAATGTAAACTTGTTAAACCCTCGTCGTAGATTTAATGGTGTGCTCTAAAATGCAAGACGTGTCTATTTATGCGAAAAACTGTTATGAAGTAACAGAGTAAACTGAAAATAAGTTGGCGAATTATTATTGAAAGGGGCGCCCATATTTTGTCAAGGATTTGGATATGCGTTTAAGTGGGCAATTGTATAATCCCTTTGATGTTGAGGGGTCGTTCAGTCAACTACACATGTCAAAGCAGAGGACCCGAGTAGAGAAACAAAAGCCAAAAAGATCGGTGCATACAATGCAGAGTAGATGCGTGACTCAGCCTGCGTGCATCCAAAAACATAATCTCAAAATTGCTCCGTGCTAATCGAGATTCAACTTCTTTTTTTGTTTCAGCTTCACAAAGGGTCTCGACACACCTAACTCAAGATGCGTTATAAGGTATGTCACTTGCATTATGTTTAAATCTTTTGTTGATTTTAATCTTTTCTCTCAATTTAAAAATTACTAAATTAATTTTTAAGAATATATTCTGTGGCTTAGAGGCAAAAACAAGTAACTCCATTTCAAAATCACTAAATTTAATATCCTATTTAGTATCCTGGATCAGTTGTGCCATTTTTTTCGCTTTAATATTTTTACAGTTTTGTAAATGAAAACAAATATTTAAAATGACATTTTATATTCACCATCCTTAATATCACAAATTAATGCATTTTGAAATTTATTCACTGTGT
>JABFPM010001946.1:0-18171 GCA_022817325.1 Idris sp. 1 HC-2018
TTGCCGAAATTAATTAATCATTGGGTTTATTATGTTTATTATATGTCGCTTATATAAACAAAATTTTTTTGAGGTTTAGCGTAGAACGTGTCAAAATTTGAAAATAATTAGTACCAACATATTTTTTATTTATAGTCAATTTCATACTGTACACATTCCGGACTCTGATAATTATATAATTGAATAATAGGTGTCTATTAATAATTTATATACGAAAGTAATTTGTACATTATAATTTATAAAGTATGAATTTTTTTGTTTATTAACGAAAATGTCTAATAAAAGAAAAATATTATCAGTTAGTGACAAGTTAAGCATAATCCAAGAACTCGAAAATGGCAAATCAAATTCAATTGTGTCGAAAGAATTCAGTTTAAGCGTTTCATCAGTGTCAAAAATTTGGAAAAACTGTGAAAACATTAAGAAAGCAATGAAGAAAGAAAATAATGTTTGTCTGAAAAATAGGCGATTCTGTAAAAATACTCAGATTGGCTTATGTCTTTTTCATGGGTTTAAAATTAAAAGAAGTCAGCATATTCCAATTAGTGGGCCTATTCTGCAAGTTCAAGCAAATAAATTTGCAAAAAAAAACAACAAACCTTACTGAAGTCAATGCCAAGCGATTTTACCGACTGATACTGTCATGTCAATAGTTCATATCAATAAATAAATGTCACAACCCGCAGTATCTATACAAACAAAAATTCGAAATAACGATAAATACAAAGCGAACAGTTTTTTATTACTGTATAATCGATCAAAATAAAATATTTTCTGTACAAATTGTCAATGATTTTTGTTATTTTCTTAAATTATTAAGAAATTGGAAAGATGTATAGATTTTATAGATAAAAATATTAAATAATTGTTTATAATTTTGTACTAAATTTAAGTACGTAATTATATTTTATTTTTATATTTTTAAATTTTATTCTTAAACAAATAAAATGAATAATGTAATAATTTTTAATTTTACATTTTTTTATAAAAAATACATTGTTTATAATTTTTTTATATTTTTGTTCGATACATTAAATCTTTAGACATTTCCGCGCAAAATGAGCTTTCGTTGATGGAAATCCGTTTAAACTGCTCAAAGATATGATTTTTTCGAAAAAAGTGCACAAACGTTCAATTTGCTATAGTTTAAGAATACTTTCTATAAAAACAAAAATAATTGCATTTTATGTTCGACCGCTTTCCAAATTTTAACTCATAGCATTTATTATTTGTCTTTAATTTTAAAATGTTTACAAAATATTTATGATTAAAAATCTCTATTAAATAATATTACGCTAAGTAAACATTCTATACTCAAAATATATTCTTACTTAATATATATTAGTTAATAAATCATTTTGTTCATGCTTTAAATCATGGAGCGACCTTCTCTCTCTACGAAATAAAGGTTCGACTTGGCATCTTCTTCCAAAAAAGCCCAGTTTCATCCATGTTGAAAATTTGATCTACAGAATACCCACCCTTATTAAATGTGTCAAAATTAATCAAAAAATTACGAAATTTTTTTTTTAAATTGCAATTTTACATCTGCGTTAGAGCGAAACCGCACTAAGCGATTACCACGTTCAGCGGGAGATACCAGTAATAGTTTGTGAATCAAAAAAATATGTTATTTATGCAATTATAATACAGTTTTTATTAATAAAAATTTTTAAAAAAGTTTTATTACAATATTAATTATGGGATTTTGCTCACAACCCAAGGCAGTTTTCCAGATTCTTTAAAAGATCTGTAATCATAAATAAATTTTCCAACGATAAACACGATTAAGCAAATAAGAAATATATTTAAAACATCTAAAGGATGTATCCAGTTTTTCTCATGGGACACGCAAACTTCTTTTCGGGTAAGGTCTCGAATCTATAAATAAATAATAACAAATCTTTTTATAATAACAAAATAAAAATCAAACTATAACTATTTGTAGTTATTAAAAATATTCTACACACCAGTTTATTAGCATTTTCATTATTTTCCAAAGAACACTTCACATCTTTAATGTCTTTGACGAGATTTGGATGACGAATGAGCATATCCTGTAATGTAAAATCAAATGTTATTTTTCCGCTAAAAGGTTTAAACAAGTTAAATTCTACTATTAAATACAGTTTTTTAATTTATTTTAATTGAATAATATTACGTGTTAGTAGTACCAAATAATTTTAGTGCGAAAATGATGTTTTTATGAAAATTTTGCAAATTTGCAAGAAAATAAAAAAAACGCATTTTGTACTTTAGAATTCCAAGTTAAAGCCATATATGTAAAAATCAACAGTTCATCTAAAATAATAAAATAGAGTCAACGGGTTAATTATATGTTTAATATACTTGAAAGGCTGGTGTAAATAAACAGTCGCATCTCCAAGGGTTGTTTCCCAAAAATAAACTGACTGCATTGGTATTGTGCAACAAAATATATTCTAGTGCATAAGTTGGTAGCTGAAAAATAAATAAATTTAAATTCCCCAATTCTCTAAAAAGTAAATAAAATTTAAATTTTATTTTATATAAAAATAAAAATAAACTTGTAACTTACATATGTTAATTTATTTCCACGTAAGCTCAGTAACCGAAAATGTTCCAACCAATAAGTACCATCTAAATTTGATATGGTTTCAATTAAATTGTTATCCAAGTATAAATCCAAAACATTTTTATAGAAGTTATTGGTTTTTAAAAATGTTAAATCAGTTATCTGAAACAATTAACATTTCTAACTACAGATATTTCTCGTATAACGCGGCACTTTCATAACACAGTTTCGCTATAATGCGATTTTCAAATAGCGACACTTTTTTGTACAACGCGGTACCAGTTTCGCTATAACGCGACTCAAAATATTATAAAGTTCATTTTTTTAACAATTTTCGAAGTGCTCAAGAAATAGTTACTTCTCCAAGCTAAAAAACTCATGAATCATATTATGAATATTGATCCTTTAGCAGAAAGATGCGCAAAATTCCAAACAGAACTTCATAACTGCTTAGCACGTTATCAAGAATTTAAGAAGCAATTGGAATGTAAACGAAAACAGAAGAAAATTACTGATTTATTTTCTAAACCACCTGGAGCTCCGTAGATCTATTTTTTTATTCACAATTTTTGTTGTTTTTTTTTACTTAACCCATTTCTTGCCGTTGATGCGTTTATGCATCATTACAAAAAATTTTCATTTATCAAAATCTTTTGAAAATAAACGTAAAATTACATGTATAATTATGTGAACAAATACTAGAATAGTTGAATAATTTATTTGTGTAAAGTTAAATATGAAAAATATACTTTGATTCAAAATAATTACGAAATTAGCAGTTCTGCGGAAGAACTGCTTGGCAAAAAATGGGTTAAAAAACCGTGTTAAAAATCAAAACTAGTAATATAGAACATTTTTTTCACAAATTATCAAATGTAGATGACTACATCAATACGTCACTGTTAATGAATCCTTAGATTTTATTAACTTTCGTTTCGCGAAGTTGTTTTTGTTAAACTATTTTCGTAAACACCGATTCTTCAAATGCATATTTCGTTAACCTGCTTTTTCTTAACATATTTAATTAAAATGGTTCTTATTAATTATTCATTGGATAATAAATTTTTGTCAAACAATCTTTAGTTACATAGTTTTCATTAACTTTCTTTATGACAAAATGACTTTGTTAAAATCTTTGTCAATTAAATTATTTTTGTTAAAATGTATTTTAAGGTGCAAATAGCCTTTCTTTATTCATAAGCATACATTTAATCAATAATTTATTAATTACTTTTTTTGGCTAGTAGGTTAAATGTTAATCTATTTTTCTTATCATTTTTACGGAAATCATTTGATAATTCAAAAAAAAATTCTGATTATAAATTTAATTAAAATTTAGTTAACAGTCGGAACTATGCCCATTTCTGAGCTGTGTAATAAAGCAAAATTGCATGTGCAAGTACTTTTGGGTTGAACTTCATAGAAGCTCACCTTGAGTATTAAATGAATGTCGAAATTATGAAAAAAATAAAGAAGAATATAATTTGACTTAAGTGTATAATTATATTTATAAATTTAAAGAAAGTGCATAACAAAATAATTATACAATAATGGAATTAAAAACAGATTTTCAAACAGCATATTTATTTTTTATAGATTTTAATTATCTATATTTAAGTTATCTATTTATGATTAATTATAAAAGAGGGTGACTCTCAATATCCTATTATTTTATATCCATGAATTAAAACACAACATATCTTAAAAAAATATTATAATTTTCTTGCAATCGTTCGAAATAACACATTTTTCACAGTAAAAGTGAAATAAAAATTAATTTCAAACAATTAATATTTCTTTTTCATACATATGTTATTATATTCTGTAAAAACCATTACGTGATGTTTTTATTATTTTCAGAGCAGTGTAGAAATGTTGAAATAAACGATCTATAATTACAATAAACTTTACCAACTTTTGAACGCATATTTTGTTTGTAATAGTTTTTTTATGCTTCGGTAAATTATTTAAAAATACCAATTACGAATGTTTGTATACAGAAATTTCTTTTCATATATTATTTACTATATAGCAGTTATTTTTATTTTATTTTTTCTGGAACCAAGCTAGTTTCGCAGAAAATGATCAAAAACTACACGAAAATATAAAAAAATAGTTTTGTTTCATAAAATATAGTGCCGCAACGATGGTGCCATTTTAACTCCATATATCATTTACAAAAGTACCGTTACTTGCGGCACGATATTTTATGAAACAATTTTTTTTGTAAGGTAAATGGCCCAATTAGTAATCATTTGAAAAAAGAAATAAAAATAGATATGAATGTAATAAGTTTTTGGTTATGGTTGATCGTGACAGTCAAATGTCATAGTTTTTTACAGTTTTCAATTAAAATTTGCAAAGAACTAAACATAAAGTTGCTTAATTATTAGTAGATAAATGTGGTTCAAGTACCTTTGTAATTAGTATTACTGAAGCTTGATTATTGATAAATTGCAGGTAAAGTTTGCTGATTACTAATAAGATTACTAATCCCAATATGTCAAAAGAGATTATTTAAATACAATTCATGATAATAATAATAGTTACATATTAATATTCTCGTAGGTTAATCTTTAAAATTGATCTTCATAATATTGCTTTTTATTTTTAGTACATTTATAGTATTTATTTAAATTAATATTGAAACTTCATCGAATTTTACATGATTACTAATAGGCCATTTACTCTAAATTCCTGAAGTTTTTCAATAACTCCTGCCATTCTAGCTAGGTTCTAGAAAAAAATTTAACTGACTCTCTAATCTACATAGTATTTTATAAAATTGTTCAAAGTTGTAAATTGTTTTATCAACCTTTTAAATGTGAGCAGAACATTTTTAACACATTTTATAAACAGATTAATTTATTTTATTAAAAATGTAATATTATATTGTACACGTTCAAAACAAATGTATTGAATGGAACAAAATTGCATTCTGCTAATACAAAAATCATTTCAATATATTTCCGAAAATATTTTGCATTGAGTCAACCGCTAATTACTTTCAATATTATATTTTCACTTCAAAGTAGACATATGCATTGTGACAAAGCCAACATTTCACTGGACTTGATTATATGGAATATAGTTTCCAGTTTCTATTATAGGTTACATTTTGGCAGGCATAAGAATTTTCAGTAGATGACATTTATCGCACATTTTATTCACAATAACGTTATAACAATCTTAAAAGTGGAATTTTCGAAATTCAGAATTTATTTATGTTGTTGTCATGCCGTCAACTTAGTTTTGTTTACATTGTCATAACCTGCTCTTTTTACTGCGCAGAAGTGCACGCATGCGCTATAATGTTTGTTACATTTGCATTGAGAGAAAATGATTGTTGCTTTCAATCAATGTTTTATGATTCAAAAAGACGTTCTTTTTGTTACAAACAGAATATTTCCGAAAGTGTATTTATAGTCTTTTGTTTGTAAAATCTATGAAATTTTGTTTATAATTTTAAGGAATATAAAAAAAACAATTTCTTTTGCAAGGATAAAAATTAAAATGATAATCAATTTATTTACATAAATATTTTTTTTTTATTTCTCATTGCTCGTTCATAATTACTTAAAACCTAATTGAACCCTAATTCAATTTTTTTGTTCTGAAACCAAAATTTAAGTATAAATTAGAAAATTACTGTATATTTAATTCAGTAATAAAATTAATTTTAATGTTTAAATTATTTGAACTATTAATTATGAAACAAATTTATCATAAAATCACTTATTGCTAACAAATAGTAATATTGTTGTGTAGATATATTATACCATTCATAAAATATAATTATTTACATTATTGTATATTACGGCTCTAGAAACCTTTGAGTTAATACAAATACTCGTAATAAAATAAACTTTTTAAATCTAGTTTAAAACATTGATTACTTTTTATAGCCTATCATAAAAGCAAAGTAAAAATTCTTAAAGTAGACTTCTTCAATACTAACATTGTGCGACATTTAATTTTTGTATTTCTTGAAATGAAAGACTTAAGGTGATATGTCAGTCGATTTCAGGGTGTCTCTTTCACCCCTATGTAAACTTCTATAGTTCTATCTCTTTCCCACTTATGTGACTGATATATCACCTTAAATGCCAAAAATATTCTAAAAAAATATCAACCTATACAAATGTTCTCTAAAATTTCTGCGTTTTTAAGCAAAATATATTTCCGTAATTTCATTTATTTATTAGATTAAATATGAATAACAAAAGCATTGAAAAATTGTTCAGATCTTAACAATCTGTTAAAAGATCTCACAAAACATATTCTGTACTAGCTTCAAAAAGTGGCAAGTGGATAAACATTTCTTTAATTCATAAATTGCTACTTGTAATTCAAACATAGAATTGGTTGAAATTCATAATATCTTAATTTTCTAGACTTTTCTTAATTAGAATATATAATTAATGATTCATGAAAATTTCTGGTGTTGCCAACATTTGATACAATAATACTTTGCACTCAACCCTTCATTGTAATCATTGGTTTTTAAGTAAATAAAATTTTGTGTTTAACTATTTGTTAAATTTTCTTAGACCATTAGAAAATACGCTATAAAATATATTATTAACAGCATTAAAGTTCCGAACAATTTAAAAAAAAAAAAAAAAATTAAAACTTTATTTTTTAATCATTTTTAAGGTAGTTATGGCCTTTTGAACTTACTTCTTCAAAAATTGCATTTTTCAATGTTCAGATAACTCCGCTAGAATCATGCAAATTTCATTTTTAAATAGAAAAATTTAAAGTTGAAATTTTAATCTTTCGAACAAAAAAATGTATTTTCAACATCATTTTTTAAAATAATGAAATTATTTTAGTGACTGAAAATTTTAATTTTTTAAACTTTCGACAGTATAGTAACTTAATTAATTAAAGAAAACACTGACAACAAATAAACATAAAAATATATATAAGCTCAAAATCACAATTTTTCATTAAAATCTAATTCTTAGACGAATACAACTAGCAAAAAAAATAATTTTCCGTTATATTACACTGATAACATTAGAAATAGTTTGTCGGTAATACAAAGTCTCAAATCTTACCAGCAACTTGATCCTCCGTAAGTCCATATTCAGACTGAAAAAATGAAAAGAATAAGTATATTAGTATAAATAAAACTATCATTATTTTGGTAATTTAAAAACGTTTTTTATTATTTATGAGTAAAGAGAGAAACAGTGTAACAAGGGTAGAAGGGCAGTTTTTTTTCTTTATAAGCAACGAAAATGTAATAGCATTACGAGTTGGAATAAAATTAATTATTTATTAAAATTCTTAAGCATTTTTTTATTTAAGCTTTTTGGAGTTATGATACGATTAAGAATAACATATTTTCTTATTGTTTATCACACAATACATTTTTTAAATTACTTAGTATTTCAAACATGAAAAAATTTTAAAATAAAAATGTTTACAACTGTGCAGTTTTTAAAAACGTAACCGTGGACATTTAATCGCATTAAAAACATTAGTATTAATCCTAACATTTCAATAAAATTAAGGATATAATAAACACACTAAATACAAATTAAAATGTTCAATCTTCCTTTTCAAAACTCTTATAAACATGAAAAGTATTAGACTGATTTGAATAAATCAATTAATGCTCTACGTTATTTCGTTTCTCATATCCATTAAATTAGCCAAATGAAATTATTTATTAAAATCAAAATCCTTGAAGAATTCTCCAATTTTCATATTTAACCTAAAAATGAATTAACATTTCTTCCAAGTGTAATTTTATCCTTGAAATAACTTTATTATCTATACATTTATATTATATATTTATAAAACTATAAAGCATATAAACTATTTATAGAAATTTACATTTAAATATTTATCTAAGATATTTATTTCATTTTATTTTGTTCGCGATGATTCAATAATTCAAACAGTGATAACAATTTAAGGAAAATATGTGTGAACTTTTGACATGCAGATGATTGTAAGTCACGATTTGGTACTTCAATATGTTAAAACGGTGGCCATTAGGGCACAAGAATGCTCAACGATTTTCTGTCTTGCAGTATCTAGAGAAGATAATCTACTCAGTTTTTCATTGGTCATGTTTACTTATCAAGTATATAAAAAGGATAAGAAATAAATTAGCAAAAAAAACTTTTAGTATAAATTACGAATTATTCGTTTATTTTTAAATCACAATTTCATTCATATTTTATCAGATAATGTTGAAAATACAAATGATTGAGTTGTTGCATGATAAACAACCTATAAATATTTTGATATTATTTTATATAATCGATATTTTTACAAAAATGATTTCGATTATTACGCGCTTTTATAAAACAAACTTTTTCTTAAATCCTTGTCCAAAGCTTTACTTTATTTTCACGAATTATGGATTCTGATACGTTGAAAATATTTATTATTTGGCAGTGGAAAAATTGTGAAATAAATGTACGATGAAACGTTGTTCAAGTTGATTATTTATGAAAAAAACGATTACAATCAAGAAAAATTGAAATAAGACAGAATTTTGTGCTTGCAAATAGAATTTTAATGGATGAATAAATAATTAATGAATGAAATGCCTACAGTTTTAACGATATGATATTCTGCGATAGAAAGAGTTTGCTAGAGAAATCTGGCAATTTGCCTAACTCGAAAAGACGATCACAGTTACCACTAGCAGGTCACTTCCCATGTTATTAATAATGCCAGCCAACTTGATTACGACATAGCAGCCAACAAATAATACGATTAGTATTCTTGTTTCGAAAAAATTTGTATAAATATATATCAGTCTTTGTTACGTCTTATTTTCGAAATAATAAAAACAAAATAATATTCGAAAACAGTTGTCTATATCTTCTGTTTCAAATTACTTTAGAGATGATCAAATGTGACCTAGATGATCAGGTGAAACAAATCTTTGGATATTGTTTCAAGGAGTTTGAATTTCCAAACTAAAAAGAAATAATAACAACAAATAAAAAAGATATTTTACTTGAAACACTAAAAACAATTAGAACACGTACATATACAGTTATAAATGTTATTGCTTCTTATTGGATAAAATAAAGAATAATTAATCCTAATTGATACAAATACAGTTCGTTTATAATATCTTTAAAAAAATCAATACATGACCAATAGAAGTGAATTTATGTAGTAAGAGTCTGTAGGAATAAAATTTTATAGAATTAAGGAACCCGTAATGATTGGAGTTTGTGCATTTTTGGAAAGTTACAGATAAAATATTTTTGGAACAAACTCAACTTTTCAGCGTTTCAAAATTATAATTTTTAAGCTTGATTAATTTAAATACTCCTATTCGTCTTTATCGTTTTACTAAACACATATATTCTCTGTTATTTACTTTCTCTTGTTCTATTTAAGGATATCCGAAACGCGTTTGTTATTTGGGAATCAAAGGATCTAATAAATTATAGTGAAAAACTGTAAAACTGGGTTTTATGTATGCTATAATACTTAAGTTTAATCAATGCTGATTTTACGTTCTAATATTATATGCTCGAATAACGACTAAAATTGTAAATGATTACACGATAGGACGCAAGTAGAATTGGCAAAATATAGGAAAATAATTGATGTAACATTTATTGATTTTGTTGCAATGCAAAATTAACTATTCTAATACAGTTAGCAATTTTAAACTGATAAAACTTAATCTCACTGTACATCCAACCCAAATGTAATTTTTGGTTTTATAAAAAAAAATTATGATGTTTATGGAATCGTAAGTTATTTTGTAATACATAGTATCTATCAATTTATAGTATAAATGTTATTTAGTTAATATAAAGTTAGTATAGAAATTTAGTTACAACATTTTTTTGGAAACATTGTAGATATATATTGAGAATTTTATAAATGAGAATAAATTCTAATCCAATTTGTAATAGAGTGTAAAAATGCAACAACAGAATAAAACTTTTCAATTATCAGTATTTTAATAGTATGTCAATATATGTTACCTTTAGTTTACCAATATTTTCTCTTTCAATTTGGAAAATACAAAACAAAAATATACATAGCGTAACAACAGTAAAATTTAAAAAAAAAAAAAAAATTCATACGAAATTCAAACAAGTATACATTCATAATACAAAAAAATTGTGATAATAAACCAATATTTTTAGTTAAACATAATAAGCAAATTTGAAAACATGTATATTTAAAATAAAAGAGAATTAGGTCATAAGAACTGAATAGATATAATTTTAAATTGATGTTGTTAAAAGTAATAATTTTAAATAAATTTAAAATAAAATGATTGAATTTTTTGAAAATAATTTTTCAAAATATTAGAATATTTCTTTGACATGTATACATTTTAGAATAAATATCCAAAAAAATCTAATTTCTCTTATCCAAGAATGTAATAATTGTATTAAAATACTGAAAAAGTGAAATGTGCTTCGTAAGTGAAGGGTTAACTTTAATTGTTATTTTGCATATATTTAATTCTAATTTTGAATCTGTTAGTGAAAGCTGGCCTATTTCAACTGATAATTGCACTCACAATGACTTGTCGGATTTGTGAATCAATTTTACTGGTCAATCGTCGCAAACGCCCATACTCGTGTGAGTATTTTTTCTCAGTTTCCGCCATATTTGTTTCTAATGATCTACGAATTGTAACAAATAAATAATTAAACTAGAAAAAGATCAGAAACTTTTTAAAATGATACATTTAATAATTTATTTCTTTTTATTAATTTGTTTAAATAATTTTTAAAACTTAGTCAACAAAATTATTGACGGTGAAATTTTTTCAACACGATACTATAACGACGTAATTAAATTTGAATCTCAATCAACCTTACCGCAATTCGCTTATCGCTGGCAGTTATAACAGCCGATTCGATATCGATTGTCCATATCAATATATCTAGTGTAAATGCAGATCCTCTTAATTTATTTTGTAAAATTGCTGTATGCGACAGGAGGAGAAAAAAATTGAAAATAACTAAATGAGAGTTTCACTCAGTTTATTATTATAATTTCAAAGCCAGAACAAAAGTATGTTGATGAAAAAGTTTTTTTTTGTATAAAATGTATGCAAATTTTTTTTTTGCTTTTTCATCGTCTGAAAATAAGATTATAAAAGTAATGACTAATTTTGAAAATGCCTCGATTCAGAACTCTTTTTACATGCAAATGATATAAGTTGTTTATATGAACATTTATGTAAATTCAGATCAAGATCCAATTAACATTTCGTTAATGATAATTATAATAAAATATTAAAAAGACAAAATAAATGAAAATATAAGTTTGCAAATATTATTATTTTTATTTTAATAAGTTGTATACTGAAATATGTAAAATTGTCTACTAATATCGGAAATTATAAGTTTGAATAACTTCAATTAATTATAATGTTCAAAGTTGAGATAAAAAATTAATGTTGATAAATGTATTATCAAAACTTTTTTGTAAATTTCTGAAAATTAATACTTTTTTATTTAATTAAAAATAATTGTATTTAAAATAGAAGTATTTTTTTCGAGCATAAAAATTCAATCAATAATCACTTTTATAACTTTAACAAATTTCAATGTTAAACCTACAATAAAAAATTGATGAAATATTAAACGCAATTCACATTTAATTATTTGTACATGATTTACAAGCATTTATTTCAATTTAAACATCACTATTACTGCAAAAAGATAATATTTCGAGTATGATCGACTTAACGATTAGAAATCAACTCAAACATCACCTTCAGTACACTTTGTAAAATATTACATTTATTAATGTTCATACTTTTAATTAGTCCATTTTTCTCCTTAAATAATGTAAGTGAACTATTGACCTGTTCTTCTTTTATAATCACTTTAATGATATATTGAGTTAAAAAAGTACTCTGATTTACATCTAATTTAATATTGTTATTTTCATTAATCTGCATTTTTAGGTATCTTTTAGTTTGAACTATTTAGATGTCGTCACAGTTATTACTAAGTAGGTTGTACACAATAATCGATTATTTACTACTATTTTATATTTTAAAATTGTGACAATTGACTTTTTTGTTAATCCCATTATAACAAAATAATTCTTAAATGCCAACTTTCAGTACAAATTTATCGAAAACCCTGCTATCATATGGAATACGTCAATTTACTTGATGAAATACAAATAATACAAAATTATAAAGATGATACGAAAAAGAGCATCGAGATAAAAACAAATCAATCAATTAAAATTTGACAGTTTTTTCTATCAAGTTTTATTTATTTTATTTTTCCTTGAATTTAATTTATTTAACTGAATTTAATTTGCTTAAGTGCATAACTTAAATTGTAGCTTATATTTATACACTTTGACATGAAATGATTTTAAACGTTTGATGTTAAACATGAGCACACAAACACATTGTATTATGAATGACTCAATGTTAATTAGCAGAAGTTCACTTTGTTTCACATTTTAAGTATAGTTTTTAAACAAAACACGTTATTCGTTCATTGTAAATCGTATGTAGACACGACACCGTTCTGATTTGCACTGCCAAATATTAAACCACTCTGCCAGAAACTGTTCTATACATATTTCACGGGCACGTGTATATAAAGCACAGGAAGTCATTTCCGAAAAATTTTAGACTTTATAACTAATTATTTCATGCATATCCAATAAATTAACATCATAAACTTATTTTCAACTAAACAAATGACCAACAATTTTGAGAAAAAAACTACTCAATAAAAATCTAATTTCTGCCCTTGTTACATTCGAAATTTTTATACATCTTACATTTTTTAATATAAAAACATTTATTGGGAAGAAAAGCCTCAGTTTTCCTCCTTGGTTATTATTACATTTCTTTCATTTTATAAATACAAGATTATTTTTTAAAAACTGTTAGAGAGTGTAATTATAGTAAATATCTTACCAAGTTAATAGTAACAATCAAATCATACTGTTGTCTTTGGCCTTTCTTCTTATTTTTTCCAGTTTTCACTGACGCTGCTTTTGGTGTAACTTTCACTTGGCCTTTTTGAGCAGAAGGTTTCTGCGATGGCTTTGCAGCCCCCTTTGTTCCTGGTGGAAGTTTTTGGCCTGGGGCGAGAGGTGTTTTTTGACCAGAGCCAACCTTCTGAGCACCGTGTCCTCCATCCACAGGCTTATTACGCGCCTAGATAAATTTTAAACATTATTAAATGATCGATGATTTTATTTTCTTTAGATGTATACTCAATAGCTGGGTTCAATTGATATAATATTATTTGATTTCACAGTTGTTGAAATGTAACATGCAATCAAATAACAAAAAATATTTAAATTTTTAAATTATTTAAATAAATATTACCTTTGTATGTTTAGAATAAACTTCAGATATTGATTTTCAATTTTATTCTTAGATTTGCATAAAAAACATTTGAAAAGAAAATTTGTCATTCTTGTTTAAAATTTGTTAGTTTAGAAAAGCTATTTAAGCCAATGGTCTAATAAAATATGCAATGCAATAAGCGTTCTATACTACAATTTATGAAATATATGATCACCAAATATATTCATTTTATTTAATTAAGAAAAAGTGAAATTACTTTTATTTTAAATGCACACCTTTTAAATGATAATCACTTTAATTTGCACAAAAAAATTCCTAAATGTTAATTCTTTCATTTTCTTGATAATGTAAAAGTTTTTTTTTAATTTGAATTCTAAAGCTCATTAACTGTAATTCATAAAATAAAGTTCATTTAATTAAAAAATTATTAAGTTGCTTTTAATTAGGATTTATTTTATTATGAAAAAGTTGTTATGTCAAATTCTAAATATACGTATTATATATATTTGTTTTTTATATTATTTCAATAATAAAATAATTTTGCTTTGAAGGAAAACGTTTAATTTAAAATTCTCGTGATTATTTTGCTTTGAATTTTTCTCTATCGCATATTCAATATGGATCTTGGACTGCATAATGTAAAAACTTGGCACAGCACAATTTCATAAGGACTACACTGCCATATAGTAAAATTCGATTTTTGTATATTTAGTTTCCGCTTAGGTCACAATGCTAAAATGTAACTTGAGCGATCTATCACAAAAAAATTGTATGTTGATTGATATAAAATTTACGAATTCGTAGGTAACAACATTCAATCATCCATCATAAATAAAAATAATAAAATTAAAGTTTTTTTTTCTTTTACATTAAATTTTATTTTTCTGAGTACTAAACAGTTTTTCAAACAAAATTATAATTTATAAGTAAGCTCTTTAGAAGCATACAACATTTATTTATGCACAAAAAATAATAATAATAAAAGATTATTTTTGTAATTAATGGGAAAAAAATCAAGTACTGCAATGCATTTTATTAGAAACATTGATAGTATGAATGTTGAATATTGAACATTTTGAAAAGTAATAAATTAATAGCAAAATGTGCAATTGATGTAATGCATTCACCTAACTTGTTAGCAGGTATTCATGCCGTGCTCTATAATAATTTCCCAGTAAAAAATTAGTCTCAGAGCTTTAGATTGTTTGACATTAAGTAAATGAATTTTAAATTTATGTTAGAAAAATTAATATAAAATATTTTATAAATACAACATAACATCTATTTCAAAAGTTTAAAGATATTTGATAATGAAATCATGATTAATTGATGAGTGAACTTGATTAGTTTTTAAGTGTACTTTTAACAATTAAAATAATCAAATAGTCTTTTAAATACAGTAATGGAAGTTTTTAATAAAATAATAAAAAGCATCGCACATATATTTCATACATATAATTTGAACAATATGTGTAAAATAATAAAAGCAAGTGTTGATAATTTATTGAGAGGTTTTTATTAAATTTTGTTCAATGCAACATCTGAATTTGGTAAGTTGAAAATTATACTATTGGCAGATACATTATAAATGTCGTATTTTCCAACGCAAACTTCAAACTGTTCACAAATGTTTCACCTTCATTTGAATTCAAACTGAATTGTTGTCTTTTTATTATTATTTTCTCAACATTGTATGTGTCATGCAGAATACGAAAGTCTTTCAGAGAGTAGTACGTTTTAACCGAATTTGTTTCTATTATACAAATATGGAAAATAGACATAATAAAGGACAAATAAAAACAGAATTGTTTTTAAGATAATATCAGAAAAAAGATGAATCAGAAATATTTGTAATAAGTAATTTTTGTTAAGAAACAACATTTTAAATTGCATTATTTTTTCAATAAAAGCTATTTTCATTTTGACAATAAAGTTAATTTATACAAATTGGCTGAAGAGTCGTTTGTTATATCTAAAGTTTCACCCTGTTCTAAAATTTTTTCAAAGTTCGTTATATGCGACTAAAATTACATTGGTTCTTACGGGGCCGTAACAGAACCGTAATGTGTGTTCATTATACAACGAATTTTGTTAAAAGCGTTATTACTGTATCTAAAAAAGTTTGTAGATTTGAAATAATGATTTTACATGATACGTAGATATAATTAATTTAAGTTCCAGTAATGTCGTGCCAAATTGAACCATGAAATGTACTCTTGTTGACTTCACGATTGCGATCATAGATTTCAATGAATACAACACAAATTTAGGAAAATCAATTGAAATGTTCACTTAAACATTGAAAAAGACATTTAAGATGAAAATATTTTAGTATTTATGAAGAGTTGTATAAAACTTTTCAGTAGTTGTGTACATAAAATTTAGTTGAAAGCAAATTGTATACTTGTAAACATATGTAAATATACTCTTGTAAAAATAATTCAGGTCCTATTAGATCTGAAATGATATGACATTTATTTTGATTTCAAAAAATTATATCTAAAATCAAATTTACTAAGAAAAATGATTTACAGATAAAAATTACTTTGTAATGAAAAAAATGCATTTAATAATTCATTCCATAATATTTGAAAACAAGTTGTTTCAAATTTTTATTTATTTGTTACTTAAAATATATCTTTGATTATTAAAGTAATAATATTTTAATCACAAATAATTATAACATTCAAACAAATGTAATTTGATGTAAAATATTTTAAGCTTGCAAAGTGCAATTAACATTGAAACATACTTAAGGTTTAAAAAGAGATTAAATATAATGCACAAACACACATAGGTACAAAACTATACAAACACCTACATAAATAAACACACGAAAACCAATATAAAGAAATCTATAAATTGGAAAAATTATAGACAAAAGATGTATCTGCATATATAGTTCACATGCAGTTTATAACAAATATTTATTATTGTTTATGTACACAATAATACATCAGTACAAAATTTTTTTCAATTAAAAAACTGTAAAATATTTTTTTTTTACGTAAAAGTAAAAACATAAGTACTTTGCGAATAAATATGAAATTGAAATGTAGTTTATTTAAGCTTTTTAAATAAACAAAAGTGAAAAAATACGTTTTAAATTTACGTTTGCATGCAAAAATCAAATCTACTTTACCGAGAACACTATAGAAGTTGCATAAAAAATTATCATTTTTACTGTTTATATATTCCAACATGTATTTAATCCATTAAAATACCATCTTATTTATAATTTGTTTTTACTGAAAGGATTAATATTAATATTAATAATTATAACTCGACAAATGATCCACCGTTTTAGTAAATTAATAAAAGTTGTTCTTAACATTCATGTAGTATTAGAGTAAATATATTTCTTGTTATTATTATTGCTCTTATAATTATTTGCATTTTTCTATGCTGCGGTGGATCTTGCGGGTTTTGTTCTTAACCCTCTCCATAAGAAATCTAATTGTAATACCAATTTTATAAATTCCTCTTCAGGAATGTAAGATAAAAAGCTCCAAAATATATTATGTTAAATAGTTCGTAATATATTATGTTTTGTAATTCTTCCTTGTGGTAGCTAAAAATATCACTAGAACATACTTTTAATATGTGAAAGCAAATTCAATAATTTTTCTTTACAACTCATTTTTTAAACTAGCCAAATTATTTCAATGCACAATTTAAAAAAAACATTTTCTACAGTATTATTTAAGATATTCTTAACTGAAGTTTCCTTGTAAAATGTACATTAAATTATCTGTTACTCTATTTTTATATTCAATATACCTTTTATTTAAATCAATATGAATTTTTTACCACTTCATGAATAATTGATTAGTCAACCGTTATAAATATTTACAATAACACATTTTCGACATTATTTTAGTATTTCTCAATTTTCAATTTTTTTTTTGACTGCTCCTATATATGAACGATAATTTAATTATTTATTAACATTTATGTAACAAAATAAATGCTAATTAAAATTGCATTTCAGAATTAATGAATCCAGAAAAAAATTTTATTGATGGAAAATATTTTTATTATAGAATGTAGGTTTCATGAAAGTTTTAAGAATAAGAAGAAAGAGATGAAATAGAGAAAAGAAGAAGAGTAGATAAGATTTTTAAAAAGCATTACCCAATATCTTAAATTAGTAATTCTGAAAGTTTCAAATAAAACAGAATATTTTTCAAATTTTAATATTTTTTTATATTCTTTATGTTTCAAAAATAAATAAGTGCACTTGAAATAATTACACGTGAAGGAACATTTTTACTCTAAGTAATTGCTTACAACACAATTCCATACGCAG